>KV725212.1:0-48097 GCA_000500205.2 Phytophthora lateralis
TTGAATCTATTGGCGTAGGTGAAGCCTAGCCATTCTAGCAAAGGCGAGATACTGTGGAGTTCGAAGCTTGGGCTTCGAGGGGGTCGTGTTGAAATACATATCAGAGATACGGTCGAGGGACTGCGAGGCCAGTGAAGCTCATGAGTCCGTGCCTGCGAGGAACTAGCTGGATGGCAAGATTGTCAAACGGTGAGAACTTATTGGAATGAATCAGCAGGACAGGCCGTTGCATTTGATAGCGGGCTTGACCCGTGAGTGTTGGTTGGAGCTTGAGAGAGTCGAGCAGCTAACACTGAATACATGTAGTCTTCTTTTCCCCACGCGGTGCGCAGGCCGTCTCGGATCGAGTACGGTTCATAATGCAACCACCATTGCTGCCTGCCTAGGTAATCGCCCTGGTGCTTGACGCGTCTCAGTGCTGACTGAGGGGGGAATATTCTCCGCCGAGCACTCGGCGAGCGGCATCGACGAACTATACCTTTGTGTGGTCTTCATGTTTGGAGGGGGCTTGGCTAAAGCTTGCTCGGGGTATTTTGCAATATCCTGCCAAAGCAAGGGTGAGCTGCTATAGATTATGAAGGGTCTTACACTGAGCTTCTTTGAGGCCAATGAACTGGTGTCATTTCAAATTAGCAAGTATTATTGGCTATTATGTCGTCAGCAAGAAACTGGGAAGAGACTGGCCCAGTCTCTATTATTATTTTTCCCTTATTAGATCCCAAACCTAAATGAGAGAGAGAAAGCTAAATACGACTCGTGTGTATTAATAATATAAGATATTAAACAAATTTTGTTCTGTACACCACACGAAAAAAAAATACGGTCCACGAATTTAGGGTCCCAATAATCTCACTACAAGTTCTGTTGGTTACATGTAACGATCGCTGCCATGACTTTCTGGGTCCAGTCGGCGAGTTCTTGGTGCGAGTGGGCCAGCCTCTCGAGTTGCTGGGATCGGATCTCCAGTAGCTGCATGGTCTCGTCCTGTCTCGGGAATTCTTCGCCTTCAGCTGGTTGAGAAGACGCGCTTTGTGACGTCGAGGTGGTCGTCTGTGGGGACAGCGGAGCCGGTTCAGGAGACAGCGGAGCTTCAACCTGCGGGGGCGCCAGTGGAGACGTAGATGCCTCCGTCGTCTTTCTCCTCTTGAGCGACGTCTTGCCTCCCACCTCCTCTGCCTCTTGCACCATGGCCTCCTCCGCTGCTCTATTGAAATTGCTCCTAGCTGATTGTGACGTCGCCACCGTCGTGCTCTGGCTGAAACACTCGGCCATCATCAGGTGCAGCTGCGCCGCGCTACTGTCCTGCCACTGCTTGCGCAGCTTCATGAGCTGGTCGCTGCACTTGACGGCGTCCACCTGCAGCCCCAGCGATTCGTTCTCGTTGATCGCAGTCGCCACGACGCTCCAAGCCTCGTGCACGTCCGCCACCGTCTGTGCCTCGTCAAACAGCTCGCGCAGCTTTCGGAAGCGCAGCTGCAGTAGCTCCCGACTCGCGCCCGCGCTCCACACGGCGCCCTGCCGCAAGCGCTTCGCCGGGCGGTGGATATTCGCCGCGTCGTCCTTCGCCATGAGCGCTCTTCAGATGGTCCACCTGAATTTTGGACCAATATCCACCGTTACAGTCAAAACGTTCCGCCCTTAACCAGCTACTGGAACACCTCTCATTTCCAGCACCTCTATAACCGTATCGTCGACAAACACAGACACAGTCCATCCATCTTGTCAGATATGATTCCCTTGCACTATCGCTATGGTCCGCCCAACAAGTATTTGCCAAGCAGTACTGTATCCCTAACATGTCGCTCCACCCGACCTATCATTATCGTTTCCGCCGCCAATAGCCCAACCGCTGAAATGGACCGGTCGCAGTGGAAGCGCGTAGATGTCGTCGTGCCCGCCGGTCCGCTGGGGCTCATCGTGAGCAAGGCCCCCTCGGGCGAGGGTCACGTGATCGTGGACGGCTTCCGCCCCGTGGGCGCGGGCGCGGCTGGCGCGCTAGAGCAGCAGGGCGAGGTGAGATCCCAGTCGCTGCTGCTGGGCGTCAACGCGCACGACTTCACGGACGCGGCGGCCGCCTGGAGCTTCGAGAAGATCCGCGAGATCCTCGTGAGTACCAGCAGCGCTGAGCGTGTCGTGCGCTTCCTCGTGCCCCCTCCGCCGCCGGCCGTGCAGTTCGGGGAGCTGGCGGTACACGACGCCGCGCGCCGCTTCGCCGACGACTACGCGCTGGGCCGAGAGCTCGGCTCGGGCACGTTCTCGGTGGTTAGGGAGGCCACGCACAAGACGACGGGCGAGCGCTTCGCCATTAAGTGCATCAAGCGCGCGCAGCTGTCGACCGACGACCTGCGCGCGCTCGTGGCCGAGGTGAAGATCCTGCGGGAGATGCAGCACCCGCACATTGTCAAGCTCTACGACGTGTTCCAGGAGGAGAAATACTTTTTTCTAGTGACCGAGTACATGCCTGGAGGAGAGCTCTTTGAAAGGATCGTCAAGAAGAACTTTTATTCGGAGAGAGAGGCCAGAGACCTCGTCAAGGTGCTGCTGGAGACCATCGCCTTCTGTCATGATGCTGATGTGGTGCACAGAGATCTCAAGCCTGAGAACCTGCTGCTGAGCAGCGCCGAGGACGACGCCAACATCAAACTGGCCGACTTTGGGTTCGCCAAGAAGTCAGCCCTCCAGAACGGAGACGCAGGACTCGTCACGGCATGTGGCACACCCGGGTACGTGGCGCCCGAGATCTTGATGTCCAAGCCGTACGGGAAGGAGGTGGACATCTGGAGCATCGGCGTCATCACGTACATTTTGCTCTGCGGCTACCCGCCCTTCCACCACGACAACCAGGGCGTGCTCTTCCGACTCATCAAGGCCGGACGCTACGAGTTCGATTCGCCCTACTGGGACGACGTCTCGGCGGAGGCCAAGGACCTCATCAGCAAGATGCTCGTGCTCAAGCCTGCGGACCGCTGGTCGGCGCGGCAGCTTTTGGAGCACCCGTGGATCGCTGGAGATGCGGTCAAGGACGTGCAGCTCACCACGGCGTTGCAGGAGCTGCGCAAGTTCAACGCGCGTCGGAAATTCCGTGCTGCGGTTAGCACCGTCAAGGCCACGATTTCGCTCACGAAGGCGCTTACGCTCGGCAGCAGCCCGCGCAGCAACAAGAACAGCGGTGATGAAGGCGACAAGGATGCTCAGAGTGCGCCTGCAGTTGCCGCGGCAAATGTTTCAGCTCTGCCGCCCCCGGCGCCCACAGCTTCTCAGTAGATAGGACCCAAAGATCGTTTCACATTTTCGTGGAGAGCAGCTCGTAGCAGGCAGCAGCTAGTGGCAACTGCGATGCGCTAGAGCTAGGTGCTGTTCTCACGTGTGGAGCAGTCGAATACATACTACTTCAAGACTTGAAGACACAGTCCAGATCGCCATTGCTGCGGTAAGAAAACAATGAGCAGGAAAATGAAAGTGACTTGGTGTCGATGATGTCTTGTGCAGTGTGCGTTTCACGGATGAGCGTTGAAGTGGAGCTCCTGGAAATAGTTCGGATCGGATCGAGGACGAGACAAGGTCATGTTCGAGGACAGAACGAGCTGAAAGTGGCGTGTGAAGCTATTGAATTAGGTTCACTGAGAGACTTTCAACCTTTCCAAGTCATTTGCCTGTGAACTTTGCTTATTGTGTGATTTTCCAGCTAGGTGGCAAGCGATCGTGGGTTCAAGGCGTTGACAGCCATTCGTCCTTACCATGTTGGCGCTGTTTTCGGCGGTCAAGCCTGCAACTTCGGGCAATCAACATTTGATCTCGACGCCTGCGAGCCCGACCGGGGAGTTCAACGAGATGTCGAACGGTTTAGTCAAACCCTCCAGCATTGCTGTTGCTGGCATGGACATCACGTCGTGGCTGGTCGTCGAGGTCAGCGTTCCTGCTGGTCCACTCGGAATTTTGCTCGACGGAAGCTGCACCGATGCAGCTTTGCTTGATGATTTCGCTCCCGTAGCTCGAGAAGGCACTCCTGGCGCCGTGGAAGCGAGTGGTAAGGTCCCTCATGGAAGCGTTCTAGTCGGAATGGACAAGTTCGACTTCATAGAGCAACCGCGGAAAACGCTCGCTGAAGTCGGCGTCATTCTGCGAGAAGCTGCTCACCTCAAGCGTCAGCTACGCTTTCGCGTGCCACCGCAGAACTATCAGAAACCAGATCCAGCAGCTCATGAGAACGACAAGTCGAAGCTGTTAACGGGTGCATCAAGTAGCTCAACGAGCGTTGTGGGTGGCAATGAGGCTGGCAAACCTACAGGTGAATGGTCTAGCTGGATGTGGAGTGGCCTTCGAGCTGCAACCACAATTGCTGCTCCAGCGTCTCGTGTGGCAACCCCAGAGCATCAGGTGTCACCAGCTTCACAGTCAACACAAGCGCCGACAGCGTCGTCACCAGTTGTGCCTCCAGCATTGAAGCCAGCAGGTAAAGCAGCTTCGTTCGTGCGTGTGACAGGCTTGGAGGACCGCACTCTGGAGGCAGACAAACATCCATTTGTGCCAACCGCATCCGATAAAGTGGTGAGCGTAGAGGTACCACCAGGTTCACTCGGTCTGCACCTTGATGGCAGCGTTGTAAATCGCGCCGTGGTGCTGGGCTTCATGCCGCTCGCCGATGGCTCTCGCGGTGCACTCGAAAGAAGTGGCAGCTTGGCGTCTGGTGCTGAAATTGTGGAGATTAACGGAGAAGACGTCTCGCAGGAATCTCTTGCTGGTATTCGTGAGCGGCTGGGTCGTACCAGTGGTGAACCGCGTCGCCTTAGCTTCCGCCTGCCGCCTCCGATCAAGTTCGTGGTTCCATTGGTGCCGGACGGTTCCTCTTGGGTAGCAAGTTCGTCAGTAGGTGCTCCACCACCAGCAACTCGCCGGGTATCCGCTGTCAGTATGCAGCGCCTGAACCTCCTCGCAGTTTCACAGCCCACGTACTCGGAGGACATGGAACTGCGCCGACGTCTCGAGTTGAAGTTGGTCATGAGCTTCGATCGCAAAGAGATCAAGTACAAAGAGTGCTGGTTTGCAGTTCATACCGAGTGGATGAATCGCTGGGCAATTTTTGTGGGTAAAGGGGGTCCTGCGCCAGGTTCCATAACGAACCACGAGCTGTTGGAGCCTGGATACGCATCTGGTGAAGATCCGAACCGGTCTGCTTTTGTTCGGCCAGGGCTTGTGATCACTGAGGACTTCCGCTTTGTGACTCCAATGGTCTGGAGTTTGCTGGTGGCTCTGCATGGCGCTGACAATGCTCCTCCGATTGCAAGGTTTAAACTAAACATCTACTCTGAAGCACCGGACGATATCGACGAGGTACTGCATGACGCCAAGCCTCAAGCTGTTGGTCTTGCAACCAGTCTTCGCGAGAAGTGCCAAGTCGAGAATAAGTGAACTACTCGCTGTATAAGCACCACCCCAACTAAATAATACTTTAAGTAAATACATTATCTTCTTCGTTCGCGCACCGATATAGTCGCCACGGGTGCAGGCTCCGAAAATGTCACGTAGGGACTGAAGTACTCCACCTGCCGGCGGATGAAAAGCAGTTGATCTGGACTTCCAGTGGCAAGTTCCACCAATAACCGAGGAAACCAACCCAGGATCGTCACTGTGCGCTGCACTGCAAGTATCGAGGTGAAGACGTCGAATCCCGTGCTATTTACCACACGCACGCTCCAAAGCAGGCGAGACGCAAAAACCTCGCCGTCCCCGATAGTAAGCTCCAACGCACAACCTGCCGCAACGGAAAGTACGACAATGACTGCAGGTAGACCGAAATGCTTTCGAATGTTGACTTGGCACGCGAAAATTGGTGTGACCGCATCGAGTACCAGCAGACAATGGAACCAGAGCCACCATGCGATGACGGCGAGGCTGGACGAAGCTTGCCACTGCAGTAGATCTAACAGACAAACTGCGAGCGCAGTACCTTGGAAAGTCGAAAAGAGCACATCGAAATTCCAGACGAGCAATCGAAGCATGTCTCGTTGGGCGACTGCGGCGCACACAGCCATAAACATGAACGAGGACACAGTTGCTAGCACTGCAACACCCGTTTTGAGCCCGTTAGTCCGTTCGCTTTGGTAGTGCAGAAGCACCATTATCCAGGAAATTGCGGTGGCGCTGATGCCTACTGTACCCACACAATAAAGGGCTGTTAAAGCGTGTCGAGATGAAAATTTGTGAATGAAATGGCCGGGTAGTAGCGTGTTTCTTGCGTCTACGACATACGCTTTGGCTGGAGCAAGCTGCAACTGCTGTACTCGAGACAATTTTGCTGAATTGAGCAGCCTAGATCTTGCTTCAGTTGCGCTGATGTTGCTCAAAGTGTCCAATTCGGTGCCTGAAGCTCCGCTTAGGCCAAGTCGTACCCGCGCCAGTATCAAAACACAAGGAATGGTGTGTCGCCCAGGTGTTGGTTCTGGATTATTTTTCCGGTCATGTTCGCGAATGCGGATGCGTCGCCGCTTTGTGTAGGCCTTCTTGAACATGAAAATGGCAATTGTGGACGCAGTGAAAACCACAACCTGACGCGATGGGAATGGCATAGCCCCGATGTACAATGTTGGGAATTTGGAGTCTACCACCAAGCTGTAGGCGCAACACACGACTAGCGCTATCATGGTTGGACCACTAATCACAGTGGACTTGACCGCTGCGGGGAATGTCCTGAAGTTTGCATCAATGGCCACGACAGTCTGGAAATTGAACCACAACGTCAGACACGTGAGCGCTCGTAGGTCTCCAAAGATCACCCCAAGTCCAAACCACGTGAGTGCATTAAGCATTGAGATGAACCAGAACTCGTAGTATCTCGGCAACAACGCGAGCACTTCGAGTGAGTAGAACGACGCGAAAAGCACCGGCGGAAGTGTCGAAACGACAAATATGAGCGGAATCCACGGTTTGATAATCGCGGTTGGCACAACTAGCAAGCCAGCAAATGACACCAAGCTCACTCGAAAGAGTGTTAACAGGATAGGAGTGAAGCGGTGCATGGTACGCTCAAACCACCGATATGTTGTCACTGGGAGAAGTTTCGAGGCCAGTGTTCTAGAAATGTCGATGGCTGGTAGTGTCTGTGCTAGCTTTAGTTCATACAGCCACTGCATTTCGGTCGCAGTGTTGACTTCTGCTCGCCCCTTCTTGGTCTTCTCCGCCTTTCGTACGATAGTGCTACCTCCCGATACAGCCCCAAGAGCATGGCTTGAATTTCTGGCAGGATGGAGGGGCATAATACGCATGCTTCGAGTAGGTGTGAAAACACTTGAGCTCGCTCCAAGGGCTCGAGCACCAGGATCAGGCAATGAGGGACGCTGTAAACTTGTGCGGCCCATGATGGTCTTCGCGCTGCATCCGCTCTGGGCAAATGTTGCTGTCAAAATAGTTTTCAGTGACAGTTTGTCGCTCGCGAAACCACTTGGTCGGTTGATTTTAGAGCTCTGGGGTCCGTCAGTTCGTAATGTGCGCAGACGCTCATGATGCAACACGAAGTAATAAATAATAAAGGTGACCACCAGGAAGTACAGCACTGCTTGATGTTCTCGATCCACATTTTATAGTTTACGGCGCTCCTACAAATTAGGCTGTTAAATAGTTGGGAATGTATTTCACTCGTCGCACACTTTTACTTCACGATACCACCACGTGAAGCTGCCACTGCGGAGTGAATCGGCTCTTGGGGAGCAATACTAACTGGTCTGGATTGTTTCCAGCACCACTGCTGGGTAAGTCTTGGTTTGAGTTGCTGCTCCCCTAGTAGCGGTTCTGAAAACGTAAGGAACGGACTCATATATTCGATTCTCCTGCTGATGAATATCAACTGATTTGGGTCACTCAGCGCGAGCTCGAAGAGGAGTCGCGCGTTCTACCCGATGATAGTCACAATGCGTTGCACAGCCATGCCATCAGTGTATTCATGGTAGGTCCCCAGCTTTGGTAAGGTTAAAGTGAAAAGCAAACGAGACTTGAAAGTTTTGTTGTCGCCGGTGGCGATACTCACAGCACAAGCTGCAGCAATGAAAAAATCAAGCTAACCGCAGGGAAAGCGAGTTTACGAAGACGCAGCTGGTGTGAAACACTAGGCGTGAGCGCGTCAAGCACTAAAATCCAAAGAAACCAAATCCACCAGGTCGCAACAGCCAAACTCGAAGAGACCCGCCATTGTAGCTGATCCAGCAAAGACAAAGCTAGCGCCGTGGCTTGAGCAGTTGAAAACAAAACATCAAAATTCCAAACCAGCATCCGCAACAAATCTTTTTGTGTCAATGCTGCTGTAGTCAACACGAATACCACCGAGAGTGAGAATGCAATTGAAGCAGCCACCAACACGTGCTCACTGTGAAGCAGCAGTAAACCCCAAGCTGCAGCTGTTGTAGCGAGACCCGTGATAGATACCGCATACAAGATGATTTGGATCCGAGGAGCAAGAAACCGCTTAAGAAGATTTTCTGAGAGAAACACACGTCTACCATCAACAATGCGTGAGCCATAATAACCGAGGCGCAATTGCTGTGTACTTGATGCCGTGGCGGATTGGTCCCTGATGAATTTCGTAAGCCGGAGTCGCTGCTTAGTTGTGGACGGTACCAAGCGCATTCGAGCTGACAAAACCACGCAAGAAATAATGTGCCGTTCACCTCCAACGTTGCTGTTTACCCTGTTGTGAGCTCGATGATGCCGACGGCGGGTCTTGACGTACGCCTTCTTGAACATAAAGATAATTAGCGTCGATGCCGTGAAGATTACGATCTGGCGCCAATGCACCTTGACCGAACCGATTGATATCGAAGGCGACGCAGCATCAACAATTAATCGGTACGAGCAGCACACGACGAGAGCTAGCATTGAAGGTCCTGCCATCACAATGGACTTCACTGTGGTTTGGTACGTTCGGTAGTTTGCGTCGATCGAGATGGCGCTCTGTGAATTTAGCCAGAAGCTTACGCACACGACGGCACGAAAATCTCCGAAGACCTGCCCCACTCCAATCCAGTTGATAACATTAAGGATCGAGACAAACCAATACTCGTAATTCCGTCGCAGTAATGCCAAGATCTCTGACGAGAAAAACACCGTAAAAGACAACGGCGGAATCAACGAAATCGCGCCAAGAAGTGGAATCCACGGCCGAGTGATAGTCGCCGGCAGAAAGAGAATCGAGCCAAACACGAGCACGTTGATCCGGTTGAGTCTCACGAGCAATGGGATCACTTTGTGCATCCATCTCACCACCTTTGGATACCTCGTCGGCGACAGGATATTCATCAACGGAGTTCTGGAGATGTCGACAGCAGGCAACGGCTTTGACAACTGCAACTCGTACATCCACCCAGCATTAGTGTCAACCCCAGTACTGTTTCGTTCTCTTTCGGTAGCATGAACAGCTTCCACTCTAGGTCCTTGGAACGACACGTCCAGCACCCGCAAGATCAGCGTCGACTGGTTGGCAATCAACCACTGGTTGCTGTTCCACCAGCCGCGCGACCACGAACTCATCGTCAAGGAGTCCAGAGCCTCCCACTAGAAAGCCACCAGCACTATACTATATAATAATAATGGTTGGTGTGGCTATTTCTGCCTTTTCCCGCTCTATTTTGACTGATGCAGTTGAAGTTGAACCTCGTGTATCCATTCTCGAAATGATCACATCAAATCCATGTGGCGTACTCGTCGTTTCTCCCATACAAATGCCAAGTGGATTATAATTCTTGGCCTTCCCACAACAAAATGAGCTTCTGGTTCTTGGACGTTGCGCCGCGGCTCCTGGAGGCACGCAACCGGCGCGAGGTGGCGGCGTTCAGCGATCTGATCGCGTCCCACCAGCAGCTGCTGTTCCGCAGCGCTTTGGGGTCGAGATCGGCGTCTTTGGGGGCGTCTGTGCGCCTCTCCGCGCCCCAGGAACAAGACGACGACGCGGCGCAAAGATACTTAGGCGCAATCCAGCAATTGGAGCGCGAACTGGCTGACACGAATGCGCAGTTGGCGAGCTACGCCGGCCAGCAGCTGGCGCTCGTGAGCGAGAGCAAGACGCTGCTGCAGGAGCGCGAGTCGTGGACGCAGCAACTACAGCTGGCGACCAAGCGCCTGGACGAGGAGACGGTGCTCGGCCTGGAGAAGGACAAGGCGCTGCAGGAGCTGGAGGACGCGCTGCTGCTAGCCAGAGACGAGCTGAACAGGCAGCGGGGGCTGTTGGAGCATAGCGAGGCGGAGGCTGACAAGCTCCGGAGCAGGAACGCGGAGCTGGAGACGCAAGTGGCGGACAAGAGCGCGCTGCTGCACGAGTGGATCCAGGCCACGAGTGGGGACAGGGAGGGGAAGCCTCCGTCGCCTGCTTTGTCGGCTGTGATGGCCACGCAGGAGGCGGCCGAGAACATGAGTCACTTGTTGCTGAATGAAGAGGACGGGTTGGGATCGGAAGCCAAGTTGGTGACGCACGTGACGCACTCGATCCGAGCACACGCGACAGAAGTGAACTCGGTGTGTTTCAACACGTCGGGCAAGATTCTGTTCAGTGGTAGTAGCGATGGAACAGTGAGAGCGTGGGAAGCAGAGGCGGCAGCCGCTTCTCCGCCCAGAGCTCTGGGCGAGTACCGAGGTGTGGGCACGGCGCATCCGCTGCTGTGCGTGAGAGCGTCGGAGGACGGAGCGCTGGTTCTGGGCACGGGCTGTGACCGCAAGTGCTTCGTGTGGAGAGTTGGGACTGGCCGCGTCATGCAGACGCTCACGGGGCATAAAGGAAAAGTTCTGGCGGCCGAGTTCTCTCCGGTGGTGCCGCATGAAGTGATCACGGGCTCTTCAGACCGCAGTCTGAGGGTGTGGGATGTAATGCGGGGTGTGCGCCTGCAGACAGTGAGCTGTGTGTCGAGCTGCAACGATATCGCCGCGCCGTCGGGCGCCGACGCTGGCTTCGTGCAGTTTGCGAGTGCTCACCAGGACGGCGCGGTTCGTTTCTGGGATACGAGGACGCGACGTTGCGTGCAGGAGCTGCGTGGTCTTCACACGGAGCAGGCGACCTCCGTGAGCTTTGGTGGCAACGAGTTGCTTACGAACTCTCGCGACCATTCTCTCCGGGTCATCGATCCCCGCACGTACGGCGTGCTGCGAGAGCTGCGTCACAAGGACTACCAGTGTGGCTTCGACTGGGCCCAGGCCTCTCTCAGTCCGGACGGACATTACGCTCTCGCGGGTGCCGCGTCCGGCGTGCTCTTCATCTGGAACACTCGCACCGGCAAACTCGAGAAGCAACTGAAACCTGGTCCCACGGGTCACCACGGCGCCGTGGCCTGCTGCGTGTGGCGTCCTGATGGCCAAGGCGTCGCGTCCTGCGACAAGAACGGCGTGGTCGTGCTCTGGGAGTGAGTCAAGTGTCATTGGTATTGTGCATTTGGTTTCTCGGCTTTTAGTCCTTGAGGTCGAAAGACGTGCCGCAGCCGCAGCCGCTCACTGCGTTGGGGTTGTTGACCACTGCGAAGGCGCTGCGGATGAGCTCCTGCTCAAAGTCCACGGTACTGCCGCGGATGAGCTCCAGCGACTCCTTGTCCACGACCACGCGGCCGCCGTGCTGCTCGAAGACCACGTCCTCGTCCGCGTCGGGCGCCGCGTCCTTCTCGAACTCCAGCACGTACTTGAATCCCGAACAGCCGCCGCCCTCCACCGCCACGCGCAGCATCATATTGGCCGCTTTCTGCCGCTCCGCAGCCTCGATCAGTTTCTACAGGACAACACAAATGCCCAAATAAGATGACCATTTGGGGGAATGGGAGAACTAGTACACGCACCTGAGCGGCCAGCGGCGTGATGGTGAGGTCTGGGACGCCCGTGTCGCGAGTCACTTGCACGTTGGAGACCCAGCGAGGCCGCAGCGCACGCTGCAGCGACCTTGAGAACGCCGACCGCAGGTTCATCATTTTGTCCTATTTTGTGATTGCGAAAATGGTCACCCATCATCCAATTGATAAATTACGTAGAGCTGTGTATAATACAGTTTTGTGTTTGTATAATTAGCCAAGTTTGGGCACTTCAACATCGAAATGGCTACACTTTTATAGCGGGGCTACTCGAGATGCGCATCGGAGTGATGCCGCCGGCCAGCGTTGCGGCGGTGCAGCTCAATAGTGACGAACAGACAAACGGTAGCCACCTGTACGAGCTGGAGCTGGCCCAGTCTCTTCCAACTTTCGACCTTGCCAAGACGCTCGTGTCGAAACTGCTGCCGTCCAAGGCGCACGACCGACTTTTACTCGCGATGCACCCGAAACTCAACGCGTTCCTGGTGCGACTCTTCCGCGTGAGTTTGCTGTGTTTCGGCTGCCTCCTGTTCGTCCCCGTGAAGATCATCGCGTTCGCGGTGCCGCTCATGGTCGCAGCGATTGTGTTGCCGCCGGCGATTTTTGTCGCCTTCTTCTCGTTCGACCTGCTGGTGCTGCTGGCCCACCACTACGAGTTCTGGTTCGTCACGGCGCTCAACACGCTCAACTGGGTGGGTCTGGCTGTCATTTTCGGGGACATTCGAGCAATATCGTGCTTTGGATTGTGGCTCAGCTCACAGAGTGTGGTGCTCATCGACTCCAACTATCGCACCTTTCCGACTGCAATCAAGTCCATTATCATCAGCGGGCCGTTCCTTATCTTGCTGGTCGTGTGCTGCTCGTACAGTTTAATCGCGGACGCCGATTTCCCGTCCATCAAAATCGGCAAATTGACGCTGCAATCGCGTCAGGTCGTCGTCTTCACAGCCTCGACACTGTCGGTGTTTGTCGTCAAGAAAGCGTACACCAAGAATCGCCGTTTACGCCTTCGTCTACGTGACCGAGAATCTGATCCCGACACAGCTCAAGGACTGCACACTATCCCGTGCGTTGGACTGCATGCGAGGCTTAAGCTAAGCCAACGCAAGGCAAGGAAAAGTTTTGGGCAAACGCAATTCTGTGCATCTACAATGAGAAACGTCTTCGTGTCCGACGCAAGTCTTACAACACTAACACTCGAGGCAGCCGCGTTAAATACTGAGAAGCTGACGCTCGCTCCTTATGACCCGTTTGTCGTGGACGCAAGAAATGTGGTGCTGTCTGGATATCTCCTGAAGTGGATGGGGGCTCCATACGCTCAATCGGTTGTGTATGTTACTGGAGTCGTGGGCCTCAGCTCGACAGCCATCGCTTGGATGGTGATCTTCTATCGCAACGCAGAGAACGCGACGGACCAACTCAAGTTGGGCGTAGCTGCCATAGCAGCCGCATGCTCACTAGCGTTTGTGTTCTTGCTCTCCTCTCTGGCCCAGAGGGACCTACTACGCTTGGTCGTCTGGAACTTCGACGTGCTTTTCTCGACATTCCAAGGCACTGCGCTTGCTATATTACTGCTTGATCTATTGCAATGGCAAGCAGCACCTTGCCTCGCTGTTCTCGCCTGGTGGCTCTGGTTTCACTGTCTTCTTGTGCTTGATGCACTAACACCGAGTCTCACCCGTCAGCTGCATATTCGAAAACATTTTGGTCTACCGGCAGTCATTGTAGTGCTCTCCGTAGCTACAGGCTGCGCATTGGAACTCATCATCGGCAGTAGAGATGTTTTCAAGTCTCGCTTGCTCTGGAGCGTTCGTGTAACAAGCATCACTGGTTTCGATCTGCACACGTCCATGCTGGCAATTCAGCGTACGATAACGATCGTTGGGTGGTTTCCACGGCTGCTGTTGGAACTCGCGACTGGGAGCCCCGACCAATTGCTTTTTATCCATCGACAAGTGGAGTACTTTAGCCCATACACTACGTTCTCGGATCCTGTACCCGGGACAGTTATGGTGGTGAAAGAGCGAACACAGTTGAAGCTGTGGTGGTGGCGTCAGTCCAAAGTGTCTGCCCCCACTTCAGAAACGCAAGATGACCAGCTTGAAACCCCGATGACGGACAATTCGGGTCGATAAGGAGTTTGTTCGAGCTGTAAACTACTTGGTCGCCCTGTAAATAAAACAATAGGTTGAGGTCATACCGCTACAGCGACATTCATTCTACACGGCTCAGTCCGGCTTCATTTTATCAGAAGGCCGATCAAATACATCAGTTTGTTGCTCTTCACCTTCGCAGAACCGCTACAAACGGACTAACAACCGAAACCAATTTACAATCCGTTGTCGTTGTTTATTTCACTTGAACCAGACTACATCCACCCGTTTATAGTCCCATATAACACGATTAGAACAAAATTTGTCCAACAAATGTCGATCTCTCGGACTGCGTCCAAATAGACGTGCGTTGACTCATTATACGACTAAGCTGCGCCTCCAGCGCTAAAAAAGGCTGGTTGACCTTTTTGCTGCTACATTCTTAGCATTAGCCGTTATCATCATTCCATCGCGAGCTTGTATGCGCTGTCCTCCATTGTGATAGCTGTGCTTCGAACATGCCAGTGACACGCGTGGTTCCAATACCGCGACGACACACCACTCCGGATGAGACGTTCATGACACCACGGCGGCGGTCAGAAAGCCGTGAAAACGCTGCGTTCCTGTACAAATTTGAGGCGACTCGATCACTACCCGTTATCGATTTACGTCGCACATTGTCACATCGGTGGCTGGGCCCGCAAAGGAATGTGCGGTTCTTGTGGTGGATGAAGAAGCACTTCGAGCTTTTGCATCTCGGTCAGGTGCTCGGAACGCTCCTTTCGCTGGCTGTGATAGCAACTCCGCGCGAGATCGGACAAGTGCTAGGACCGTTGGCTGCAGGCCTGTCATCGATGTCAGTCGTGAGCACGATGGTCACTGCAAGTCTCGATGTACTCAGGCGGCTCACGCACCATTACGAGTTCTGGTTTTTCTCGGTTGCCAACCTCGTCACTTGGTCACTTCTCGGCTTCTTTCTAGGCGACGTACTCCGAGTCGTCAGCTTACTTCCGCTCTGGCTCAACTTGCAGCTCGTCATCTCCATGGATGCCAACTTCCGCACCTTCGTGGTAGCCGTGCGCAGCAACGTTCTAGTGTTGGTAACTTTGATGGTGATCGGGGCTCTCGTCTTCCTGCAAGTCATTGATGCAGACCAAACTCGCGTTGACACAGAGATACCAGTGCCGTATGCCCGAGATGATGCCACGCTATCGTTGTTAGGACTGTTCGTGAATGCATTGGCGACGCTCATTCTATTTATCATGCGCGTGCTGTTCACAAAGCGGAAGCTGTTCTCTGTCCGCAGCGCTGGTTCAAAGCTTGTGCGTTGCCAACTGTACCGAGCACAACTTGTGCTTCGTCCTGTGCGATACTCGCGAACTGCCAGTTTGGGTGTCGAGCTCGGCAACAACAGAACCCACGTCTTGCACAAACAGCTAGGCATTTCGGCACCGGAGATGTCTGTTGCGAGTGGCAATGACACGGCACGGCATCACCAGCAAATTACACTCGTCGCACTGCGACTCAGCGCTATCGATACGCGAAACTTGGTCTTGTCTTCGTGGTCGTTGCAGAATTTAAAGCGACTAAGCATCTTCAGACGTGTGGGAATCTACACCACTGGATCAATTGGACTTGCGCTCACTGTGGTAACGTTGGCACTTCAACCAGGAGGCGGTGAGTCCTCGACGGTGCACGCGATTCCTGTCGTGGGGTTTCTGTTTACGATGGTCTTCTGCACCGTGTTTGCCTGTGCAAGTCAGCGCGACATGCTACGCGCTCTACTTTTCCACAACTTTGGGTTCCTCTTCTCGATGATGCACTGCTCGGTGGCGAGCTTGTGTGTGGCCGATATGATGAGCTGGGACTATCGTTGCTGGGCCGTGGCTAGCACCTTCCTCTGGTTCGTGTGGGTGCAGCTTCTAGACGCTGTTACGCCACCCGTTAGACGGATGCTCACGTTTTCCAAGCTGCAGATTGTTCCGGTGCTGCTATTGTTGTGGGTACTGATGATTGCGGTTGCGTACGCCGCCGTTTTCCTTCCTATGGAGCGTACTGGCCTTCGTGGACGCGATCTGCTGTCCCTCAACGTTGGCCACAATGTCACTGTGCTCAACACGAAAAGCATCTTGCTCAACCGCTTGTTCATCATGTTTTTCTGGATGCAACGCCATGCTTGGAACGTCTTCAAAGGAGCCTTCATGCGCTGCTGGCGGTTGATTCGTCCAATAGCCCCAGATACACCAAGCGAAGAGATCGTCGATCCAGAGGAAGAGGAGTTGGCTGCAATGCGTGGCTCGCTCGAGTACTTTTGTCCGTTTGAGACCTTCCCCGGTATCAGACGCAGGATTAGCAGTCTGCGGATGCCATCTAGCTCCGTGAACAGCCTTCGCAGAAACTCATTGACGGGACGCCATCGTATTCGGCGAATCAGCTCGGCAATTATTTTGTCCGGAGTGGTGGCTAGCAGCCCGGAGCAGCGGCGGCAAACCCGACGAGGGGCATTTGCCCAACGCTCTGGCACCTCACACAGCGAGAACGATAACCACATGAGTCCTCCTGCCTGCGAAAAACCAAAACAAGTCCTCGATTTCATTCCTGGCACGATCCCTGACGAGTGATGCCGTGGTCGAAGGTGAGGTAGAACTGCAAAACATAGCTTGGCATTCCAAACCCTATAGGCCAAATCAGTCTAAGCGGATCCGTCAGTACAGCTTTCCTCCTCTTATTCGGATAACGGTGTTTCTACCGCTGCCTTACGGAGGCGGGCGATGAAGAGCCCACTCGTATTTTGTGAGGGCGTGAAGCGTAGGGTACCCGGGAGCTTTCCTTCCTGCACACGTTGCACACAAGGCCATGTCAGCCAGATTTCAACAGACAAACGCAAAGGAGAAAGCTGCAACCGTACCTGGCAGGGCACGTCGTCGCCAGAGACAATCGGGTCAAGCTTGGCGCGTGGCTCGTCCTGAAGAAAGCTTGAAACGATATCTTCGTTCTGCTTCACGGAGAGACTGCAAGTGCTATAGATCATAGTGCCTCCAGGCCGCAGCAGGCTGAATCCGTTCCGGATGAGTCCATGCTGCAGGTTCAGGATACGCCCAACCTCGCTGTCGTTCAAGTGGTCACGCACATAGTCCTCCCACTTGGCAGCAGTGTCAAGTCGCTGGAGATGACGGATTGATCCGTCGTGCGTGCACTCGGCGTCCACCAGCACCTTGTCATACAGAGCAGAGTCCACAACCAGCAGCTTCTGGCGCTTGGCATCACGCGCACGAGCGCTTTTGTTTTTGCGCTTTCGCATACGGTCACGCGGTGCTCGCGACTCGATCTCCTGAGTGTCCAGCAGCACGTCCATGCCATCGATATGCGCGCACTCGGTCCTGGGTCCGATGTTGAAGGTCCTTCCGTCGGCGTGGAAGAGTCTGCACCTCCATTTCGTATCCCCCGCTTCACTCTCTGGCCGGAAGAGCTGGTACTTGTGCACCAATTGACGACACGCGCCCAGTCTTGAGCGCGAAAAGTCAATGCCCGTGACGCTGCCTCGGAGCTGCAACAAGTCGGCGATCATGGTCAGCTTGGCCCCTGGAGCGCAGCACAAGTCGAGCACGTGCTCTCCCGGCCGAACGTCCAGCAGAGACACGGCAAAACCTGATGAGATGTCGATGCCGTAGAGTTGTCCGTCTCGATAGAGATCCACTCGAGCCAATGGGGCGGCCACCGGCAGCGAGTAGAAGCCTGGAAACCACGGAACCGCTTGAGGGAACACCTCTGTGGCCCGTTCAGCGTCACTTTCTGCCACTTCCCGTGCCAAACTGGCAGCTATCGACTGCAGCATCAGGTCAACAGCGTCCACGCCAGTGTTGCCAGCTACCTGCTTGAGTCTGGAGACGCAGAAACAATTGAAAAATGAGTTTCAGACATCAAGAGTGATACACAACTTTTAGGCCTCCGATCTCCCATACCGGAAGAAGCGCGGCGACTCGCCATTGATCGACGGGTTCGACAGGTCCTTCGCGTCCACCTGGTGCTGCTCCAGGAAGCGCAGGAATCCCGAGGCCTTCCACACGCTGCGGTCATCCCAGGACGCCATCGCCGCCAGTGGAGACTGTAGCCATGTACCGACCAAACGGTACATTTGGGGTTTGCAGATGTAGGGATGGGGTGAAAACCTACTCAAGATACAAGAGGGTCATGACATCCGCCCTCGAACTCTCAACACGCCGATTAGCGGCTGCTGACGTCTGCAAAAGGATCTGGAGCACCTTGCACCTCCACAAGTGAATCCTCCCGAGACGAGCAGCACCAGATCAGCTATGACGGACGCACCGAAGGAGGCCAAGAAGCTCTGGGGTGGGCGCTTCCGCGGTAACGTGGACCCGGTCATGAACAAGTTCAACGAGTCGCTGTCCGTGGACAAGCGCATGTGGCGCGTGGATCTGGACGGCAGCCAGGGGTACGCGCGCGCGCTGGAGAAGAGCGGCGTCCTGTCGACACCCGAGGCCGACGCCATCGTGGACGGCCTGGAGAAGGTGGGCGCTGAGTGGGCGGCCGGCGCCTTCGAGCCCAAGGACGGCGACGAGGACATCCACACGGCCAACGAGCGCCGCCTCACGGAGCTCATCGGTCCCGTGGGCGGCAAACTGCACACAGGCCGCAGCCGCAACGACCAGGTGGCCACCGACGTGCGGCTGTACCTCAAGCGGACGATCGTGGGCCTGCAGGACGGCCTTAAGGAGCTCATCGGCACGGCCAACCAGCTGGCTGAGCACAACATCGAGCTGCTCATGCCCGGCTTCACGCACCTGCAGCCGGCGCAGCCGCTGCGCTTCTCGCACTGGGTGCTGAGCCACAGCGCCGCGTTGCTGCGGGACGCCGACCGCCTGACCGACCTCACCAAGCGCGTGGACGTCATGCCGCTGGGCAACGGCGCGCTGGCCGGCAACTCGTTCGGCCTGGACCGCGAGGCACTGGCCCAATCGCTGGGCTTCGCGCGCGTCACTCCCAACAGCCTCGACGGCGTGTGCGACCGTGACTTCATCGCCGAGTTCCTCTTCTGGGCCTCCATGCTCATGGTGCACCTGTCGCAGATGTCCGAGGATCTCATCATCTACAACACGCTCAAGTTCGTGACCATGGCCGACGCCTACAGCACGGGCAGCTCGCTCATGCCCCAGAAGAAGAACCCGGACGCGCTCGAGCTGCTGCGCGGCAAGAGTGGTACGGTCACTGGCCGTCTCAGCGGCTTCCTCGTCACGCTCAAAGGCCTGCCGCGCTCGTACAACAAGGACCTGCAGGAGGACAAGACGGCGCTCTTCGACGTCGTGGACACGATCCAGGACTGCCTGCAGATCGCCACGGGCGTGCTGGCCACCATGACCCCGCACGGCGACAAGATGCGCAGCTTCCTCGTCACCGAGATGCTGGCTACGGACCTGGCCGAGTACCTCGTGCGCAAGGGCGTCCCCTTCCGTGAGACCCACCACGTGGCTGGCGCCGCCGTGCGCCTCGCCGAGGACAAGAACAAGTCTCTCAACGCGCTCACGTTCGACGAGCTGTTGACGCTGCACCCCAAGTTCGAGCAGGACGTCATGGACGTCTGGGACTTTGACGTGAGCGTCGAGCGCAAGAACGTCACGGGCGGCACTAGTAAGAGCGCCGTGCAGAAGCAGATCGACGACATCAAGGCGTGGCTCGCCTAGATCAGTCGGCCTTTGGCTTGCTGTGAGTTTCAACTCTCCCATTCTCGCAGATACATGTCGGCTCTATCGGCCGCACCTTTATAATCCTAATGAAGAAAGATCCGTTCAACCAGCTCGGTATCTGTCCTCCCGGCAATGAAGAGTCAATTGACCTGGTAGCAAAGTCAGACCCAATGGTGTTCACTATATTCTGTCTCCTCTCTTCTAGTCTGATGGTAACCCTCCATCTCCAGTTTAGTGGCCCCTGCACAAGCAACAACGACACAATTAGTGACACCGAACGCCGATAACCACGAGCCACTAGCACGCACGATTTCTTGCGGCGCAGGATGAAGTCGATCATGGATCCCACGCGGCGGTTGGCACGACGGATGTTCTGCTCCTCGGCTTTGCGTTTGCGCTTCTGCCACTTTTTCTCGTGGAAGCGCTTGAGCGCCAGCGTCTTGAGCGTACCGTCCTCTGCCAGGATCGTCTGCATGCGGCTGGCCACGCGATTGACATCCTGCCCATCGTTCACTTTGGCCCACAGCGAGCGCTGCTGCATGTGGGTCGCAATCGAGGCGGCCGGGCGACGGGCGGTGGAGCGCAGCAAGGCCGACATCATTATCGACTCGGGAAAATGAGCTCCGGAAAAAGTGTGGCTCCTAGCAGGTGTACCGGGAAGTCAAAACGTTTACTTCCCGTAAGGTGGTACACATATGATATACTCATTTCGATACTCCGACAACGTGGTTTAGTATCGGGGAGAGAAACATGGCTGACCAAGTGGCTGACGTGCCCGAGGCGAGTCTGCGCAACCTGGTGGCGCAGCAGTCACTCCAGTGGATCTTCGTGGGTGGCAAGGGTGGCGTGGGCAAGACCACCACGTCCTGCTGCCTGGCCATCCAGCTGGCGGCCCAGCGCGAGAAGGTGCTCATCGTGTCCACGGACCCCGCGCACAACCTCAGGTATCTATTGATGCCCTACCCTGCCCCACCTTGTTCTACCTTTTCTTTAATCGATGTTGATGTATTCATTACCCAGTGATGCATTCGGACAGAAGTTCACACGGGAGCCGACGCCCGTGAACGGGTTCTCCAACCTGGCGGTCATGGAGATCGACCCCAACGTGGACGTACGACACGGCCCTCATTACTGTTCTACCCTCCACCCCACCTTGCTCTACTAATTTGATGCTACTATTACTGTGAAGCTGGAGGAGATGAACGCGGACGGCGTGCAGGACAACTCGGGCATGGCCTCGTTCATGAAGGACCTGACCAACTCCATCCCCGGCATCGACGAGGCCATGAGCTTCGCCGAGCTGATGAAGCAGGTGCAGAACATGGACTACTCGGTTATCGTGTTTGACACAGCTCCCACAGGCCACACGCTGCGGCTCCTGAGCTTCCCCACGGCGCTGGACAAGGCCTTCGACAAGATCCTGTCACTCAAGAACCAGTTCTCGGGCATGTTTTCGCAGGTGTCGGCGCTGTTGGGCGGCGCACTGCCGTCGCAGGAAATGCTGCTGGGCAAGCTGGAGCAGACGCGCGAGGTCATCCAGAAGGTGAACGCGCAGTTCAAGGACCCGGAGCGTACCACCTTCGTGTGCGTGTGCATCCCCGAGTTCCTGTCGCTCTACGAGACGGAGCGTCTCGTGCAGGAGCTCACCAAGTACGAGATCGATGTGCACAATGTGGTGGTGAACCAGGTGCTGTACCCGGAGGAGGGCTCGTCGTGCAAGAGCTGCAACGCTCGCCAGAAGATGCAGCAGAAGTACATCGACCAGATCTACGACCTGTATGAGGATTTCCATGTCGTGGAGATGCCGCTGCTGACGGAGGAGGTGCGTGGCGTACCGTCGCTCACGACCTTCTCGGAGAACCTGCTGGCACCGTATGAGCCCAACCAGTAACGAGTTAACACGCACAATTCATGAGAGTAGAGCTGAACTACTCGCTGTTTGTCTCTGCTTGGTATTTGTATGAACGTACTCTGCCAGCGTTCGGTAGCTTCAAACTGCATTTTGGTTACTGGCGGCGCTTGGCCTCAGCACGCTGGTGGCCTCGAACGCGTGCGTGCATTGTGTTGCCGAAGTTTGACAAGATTTTCCTGCATTTTGCAGCTAACATCTAGACAATGGAGGTGCTTGCAATGGGAACACAGTTCTACAACTACTTACGCCTGCTGGAGCAGTGAGTCCAAACCAGAGGCGGCTGCGAGATGGAGCACAATACGGCGGAGATACAGCTTGAATTGGAGCGCTAAAGAATACAGAAAGGAGCTCCCAACAGAGGAAATGGAAGTGCAAGTAAGTACGCAAGCTGGGAGTAAGGCGATATCTCGAGAAGCAGCAGTTAAGAAAGCAGAAGGAGTCTATTCGTCGCTGCTGTCGCTATAATCTGCCACCAAGTTTGCTACGGGTGCGGCGGCCGCCTTTGCCTTGCCCTTCTTCTTCTTCTTCGCTGCCACAGCGCTCTTTTTCTTGATCGTCACCGCCAATTTGAGTGGCGGCGTCGCTGTGGTCTCTGGTTTGGTGTCATCCGCCAGCGCAGTCGCAGGCTTGGCCTCTTCCCTACTCTCAGCCACCGACCGCTTGAGTTTCTGCCTCTGTTCGAACACGCGATGCGCCTCGAGCCTGTCGTCCTCCAGCTGCTTGACCCGCTGCTCCTGGCTGAGCTGGCCCACGTCTGCGTGTTGCTGCAGCAGCTTGTCTGTGTCCACCCTGGCGTGACGCTGGTTGATGGCCTTGATCTCATCCAACGCGTCCAGAATGTCCATCTCCCGCTTGGAGTCGAGCGTGCGGTTCTCGAGTGCCTTCATGGCGTCACCCTTCTCCTCCTGGGCGCGCTGGGCCACGGCGGCCTCCTGCTCGCCCTCCGTCTCCCTCCAGGGCTCAAAGTTGCGCTGGCAGCCGTGCTCGGCCACGTAGTCACCGCGCTTGGGGTCCGTCTTGAACGTGATCTCGGTCGAGCACGTGATGCACTTGATGTAGAAGCGGAAGATGCGGATGCCGTGGTAGGTCTCCTCCAGCACCTCCTCCTTGCGCGAGTTAAACTTCTTGCCCCGGTACATGTACTCCCCGCACGTGGCGCACTGGATGGAGAAGGGCAGCATCATGCGCACCTGCACCTGCTCATTCTTGGGCTTCTTGCGCCGCGGCACGAGCGACGGGTCGAAGTCCGGCGGGAAGTACTTGTTCAGCACCTTGCGCTCGCCCATGACGGATTTGAGCTATTGATATTTTGGTTAAATTTGGTCCAGCACAAATCACAAATCTCGATGAAATCGCATTAACCGGTGGTGCAAATGCCTGCAGCAAGGCCAGGCGCTTACTTGCTTGGTGCTTGGAGGCGGAGCATTTATGTGTGTTTGCTGCAGGTTCGGGCCAGAACGGACGCGGGACGAAGGCGTGGCCTGCGCCAGTGAGCGGCGGGCGCACTACGGCAAGCAACCGAGGCACGCCGCGAATGAGCCTTGATCCGGTGCGAAGTATGCGTGGGCAGCGAAGTCGTGCGAATTACATGTTCGCGACTCATTCGCTCTTGATGGATGAGCGGGGCTCATTGAAGCTGCTTGGACGAGTAAGGCAGCTTCAACTGAGTTGCTCGCGTGTGCTGCGTTCACGTGATTGCTCTCAGCAATGCCAAGTCGGCATTAATAAGTGTAGAGTGTGCCGTCGGGTGTCACGTAGGACTCGGGCGAGGGGTTAGTTTGAGGCTCTTGATGCTGCACACCCAGTGGGTCAAGGTTGTGGGTGTCACCCACCACAACCTTGTCCTGCCGCAGCATTTGCTTTGCACACTCAAAAAGCGCAATCTGGGCGTTTACTTGCGGGATCTTGATCACATCCAGTACAGTACCGGTATGCCTATCGTGCTGCACTGCAAAGGCGTTGGGGAGGCCGCACCTCCGGAACCTTTATCCTCGCAGTCTGTTCGCGTGCCAGCTGTGGTCTCGCCAGCGGAACAGCACGGAGGCGAGGATCGGCGCCAAGCGGAAGCGGAAGCTGCAGTGGCAGCGGCACGCGCCGCATGCAACGAGACACACCGAGCAGGCATCCCGACGGTGCAGCTTCAGACGCCGCTAAAAACGACGTCGTTTCGTTAGGTAGCTAAAGCAGGCAGCAAGTAGAACCCTTCGAGTTGCTTCCAGTCGAAGCTGGCCCCGTTGGGACTGCAGCAGTACCGCAGCAAGTTTTTACGGCCCACATCCTATCGACAGTTCGCTGTGTGCATCTGGCAGGGCTCCTACACTTGCTGCCTTTGCCGGTGGCCAACGTGCGGCTGTTGTCGATCGCGATGAGTGACGCAAATTATGATCAGTCCAGGCGCGTTTCTAGCTAGGCAAAATGTTTTCCCCGCCCGTGACCCCCGCAGTCCATTCTGTTGGTCCAGGCCTAGTGACTCGCACATTGTATGCTGCTGGATAATGCCGGCCCGGCTATATACACAATGGGGAGGGATGACGCCGCGAAACCGTTCAGCCGACACAAACCGGGCATGAGGGCCAAACCTGACCACACAGCCGGCACTGTATAACATAGTGTTCGCCTACAGGAATAACTCTCTACTATGATATATGGCCAATGTTTCCGTTAAGTATTGCACACAAATAGTAGCATATATCACTCCATTTTTCTATACCAACGAAAATAACATATTATGCATTATCACAATTTCCGACTTGTCCGGGTGGTCTGTTCCCCCCTCGCCGCGCGCCTCCCGTTTGGTCATTTTGGAACTGGTCACCACCAGCACAAGCAGCTTCCTCGCCGCCTTCCCCCTTTTGCCCCATGGCTCTAACCCGCGCCTCCGTCGCCGCCGGGCGCCTGCAGGCCGCCTCCCGATGCCCGTTCATGCACGCGCTGCCTACGGCCCGCGCCGCCCTCCTCCCCAACATCTCCCAATTGGCCAAAATGTGCCCTCACATGTCGTCGGTCATGGGCGCCGCGTCCGCAGGCGGTAACAGCTCGCAGGCGCATGCCACGTCCACCACGTCGGACGCCACGCTCAAGCGCATCTCCGAGCTCAAGAAGAAAGCGCAGCAGCACAAGAACGTGCAGCTGGGAGGACCCAAGCCGTACTCGTCGGCCGTAGCACGCTTCCCGACGGCCCCAACCCGCCAGACGCGCGTGGGCGGCCTGTCGGCTCCTCAGTATGAGAAGAACTTTGCACAGACCATCGAGACCATCAAGCGCGAGGGCCGCTACCGCCTGTTCGCCGACCTGGAGCGCAAGCGCGGCAAGTTCCCGCGCGCCACGCACCACGAGGACTCTGGTCGCACGAAGGAGGTCGTGGCCTGGTGCAGCAACGACTATTTAAGCATGGGGCAACACCCCAATGTCGTTGCGGCCATGCACGAGTATCTCATGAAGTCAGGCGCCGGCTCCGGTGGCACCCGCAACATCTCGGGCACGAACCACAATCACGTGCTCCTCGAGCGCGACCTGGCCGACCTGCACCAGCAGGAGGCGGCACTACTCTTCACATCGTGCTACGTGGCCAACGACAGCGTCATCTCGACGCTCACCAAGATCTTCCCGGACCTCATCATGTTCTCGGACAGTCTGAACCACGCGTCTATGATCCAGGGCATCCGACACAGCGGCGCCAAGAAGTTCATCTATAAGCACAACGACACAAAGGACCTGGAGGAGAAGCTCAAGATGGCCGACCCCAACGCCCCCAAGCTCATTCTCTTTGAGAGTGTGAACTCGATGGAGGGTACAGTCGCGCCTCTTCACGAGATCTGCGACCTGGCCGACAAGTACGGCGCCATGACGTTCAACGACGAGGTGCACGCCGTGGGTCTGTACGGCAACCGCGGTGCTGGAGTTGCCGAGCGTGACCACTGCCTAGACCGCATCACGATGGTGACCGGCACCCTGGCCAAGGGCTATGGCATCATGGGCGGCTACGTGGCCGGCAACGCCGCGCTCGTGGACGCCATGCGCTCGTGCGCCTCGGGCTTTATCTTCAGCTCTTCGATGCCGCCCATGCTCGCCGCTGGTGCCCGCGCGTCGGTGAACCACCTCAAGGAAAGTCAGGTGGAGCGTTCGAACATGCACGCCCGCTCGCAGGAGCTCAAGAACAAGCTGGTGGACTCGGGCTTCCCGCTGCTCCCCAGCGTCAGTCACATCATCCCGCTCATGGTGGGCGACGCCGTCAAGGTGAAGGAGGCCTCGCGCATCCTCATGGAGAAGTACCACATCTACGTGCAGCCCATTAACTTCCCGACGGTGCCCCGTGGCGAGGAGCGTCTTCGTCTGACGCCTCTGCCCACGCACACGGACGCCATGGTGAAGGACCTGATGACCGCGCTGGAGGACGTCTGGACCACGCTCGACCTGCCGCGCCACTTTGTGCCCAAGGGCGAATACCTGCCCAAGGTGGAGTGGGCCAACTCGCCGCTGGAGATTGCCGGCGAGTTCGTGGTCGAGTCGGCCCAGGAGGCTGCCTGTGCCGCATAAGTGCACTCCCTATGCGACGCTGCCTCGCACTCCAGTATTGGAAGAGCCCGAGGTCGTGTCTGCCTACCAAAGCCACACAGTCGAATGCGTTACCAGTAGGATGCTAAGCGAGAACAAAAGGAAGAGGAGCTTAAGTCTCAGTTAATGTATCCATCCTCACGTCCTGCCTCCAAGGGGAGCAGAACTGGGATGTTGCATCCTATGAATCACTTTTGGTTAGTCGATTGCAAATGTAAACCAATGTTGTCGTTTTATAGCGTCCAAGTAAAACCATTGTTGAACGGTACACTGTACAAAAGTTACGTATTAATAATAGTAAGTGAAAGCTGTTTCTTGGTACTAAGCTTACCAGTAAGTATTTGTTGCTGCTCATGAAAGTCGGTATTTCGCGTGAGGCGATGGCCACGACAACTCCACGGCGAACGAGCTATGAGTTACGCATGTCGAAGAAACGCGACACTCTGCTGGCCAAACTCAAGCGAGCATGGATTTCTACGCAAGTGAGTCACCGAGGTCGGTACTCCATCGAGCGGCTGATAGCGCTTGAAGAATATACACGACGCACTTCTCGTCTTCGAGTGTTTCTTGTGTGCGTCGGAACTCCATTGCCCATGGTCGCGTTCGCGTTGTCACTGGAGTGCGTGCCGCTGCAAGACCCGAACGACGGCTGGAAAGCCAACTATGGAGTTTGGATTCGGAGTGCCGTGGTATGCGGCGTCATCGCGTACACGATGCTGGTCGAGCTGAGACATTTGGTCGAAGGAGTGAAGATTTCGCTACGCCAGACGTTGCTGGTGTTAGGATGTGCGGTGGTGGGGGTCGCTGCGTTGTGCATGACTGCCGCTGCGTATTTGGCCTTCCCGGTCCCATTTATGAGTATTCTGATGGTTCCGCCATTGCTGGGCACTGTTGCAGTCTCCCTCCGAGTCGCTTTTGGCGCCAGCGGTTTCAAGAAAATGCTGGCGCACCCTGCGCAGATTTTTGGGTTTGTTGTCTTCGTTTTTGCTCAGGCGCTGACACTTGTGATCTACCCAATCTACCAAGTGCTTTTTGACGTCGCAATCGGTACCCGCTACGAGTTGCCTGTTATGCTGCTGCTTCCGATGGTCAAGATGATCATGAAGAACATTGTGGCTTCAAGTATTGGTTATATGGAGGATATGATGCCCGAGTCGGTCATTTTTACCGTCGACTACTTCAACGCGGTGTACGTGGCTACCTGCATGCAACGGACATCGTCCACGATCATCGTTATAACTATTATGTTTGTCGACACCTTCCACACTGCCTTCGTACTGCGGGGGTTATACAAAACTGCGTTTGAAATTCACCAACGATTGAGTCGTGAAATGGGGGATCAAGGGAACTTGAACGTGTTGGACGTAGGCTGCTCGCTGTGCCAACAACTTGAAAAGTTTGAAAAGCAAGAGTGCTCGCGCATCCAATTGCGCTCGTGTCTTCCTCACGTGCTGTCTTCTACAGGACGAAGCTTTCTCGCTCACTTGGATAAATACCCGCTGAAGCCCGCTGTCAAAGCTCATCGCAGGCGATTCGGTAGCACAGCCCCTGTTACTCCAAGTGCGGGGTGGGCATCTGCCAAGCGAATGAGCGCCAGGATTTCCGCCGTTTCCGCCATCCGAATCGAACCGCTAAGGGCAGTCAAACCAGAAAGAACGTCAAGGACAGAGAGCATCCTGTCCTCGAATTCAGTGCCTCCATCGTACATTCTCCAGCGAGTCGTGGAGATACTGTTTACTACAGAATGCCTCGTGCTCACTAAGTATTTGGAGTCATTCATTCCATTTTTCTACGCAAACTTCGTCTGTGTCATGATTCAGCTCCCCAGTGCGCGATATCACACCGAATTGGAAGGCATTACACGAGAGAATGTGGGGAATACAGTGGAATCTGTCTTTTTGTACGGACTGCTCGAGTGCACGTCGTTCTTTGTCCTCGTCATTGTCATTAAACGCACTATGGGGATGCACGTGCTCTACCATCTCGCGTTCGTGTTGGAAACGCAGACGTCGCTTATTCAAAGCAAACTTGTCGTCTGGATGCTGCTGACGTTGACGTGCCGTGTGGTACACTATGGTGCGTTGCTGATAGTGTTATCACCGAGTTCCTAGAAATTAGCGCTGGTCTCACATTATTATTGCTTTCACAGGTTTCGATTTCACGTTTCAGTTCCCATGGATTCAGGGTAATGCCGACCCTGCGGCTGGCTAAAATTGAGTGCCAGGATACCGACATGTTCGTTGAAATTGCTAGACGACATGACCTCAACGCCGCTCGAACCTGGATCGTATAGTGGCAGACGTATACGTGCAAAGTCAAGGTTACCCACGTTATCCGATCTCCTGAAGAAATAATACGAACAAGTTAGATAATGGGCACATGAAGGCGCTTTCCTCTGCTCTAACTTTCTGTGTCTACGCGGATCAAACGCATCAAATTAATGTTAATGTTGCGACGCTATTCTACCGAAAATACTCCAGGGAACTGAAGCAGTACTCTGTCAAACCAGGATAGTACTTAAAAAGTTTTGAATTCATGACCGCACCTGAATTTCAAGCGCCTTCCTTTTTCGTAGTAGCCATTTCGCACTTTGTCCCGTACAAACCACCAATAAAGGATCAGCAGAGAGCTCATGGCCACTCGTCGCACGTGGCGCTACGTGACGCTGGACGCGACCGGCACGTTGCTGCGTCCCGCAGAGCCTCCTGGGGTCACGTACTTGCGCTTCTGGGAATTGGTGTCAGGCCAAACCTTTACGTCCTCTCGGCGTGCGGCGGCGTCCGACGCGTTGTCGCGGCACTTCCCGTTGGAGTTCGCGCTGCAGTCGCGCCGCAGTCCCAACTTCGGCGCCAATGACTCGGACGCCACCGCCTTCGCGTGGTGGCGTGAGCTGCTGCTGAACGTCATGAAGCGCGCAGACGTGGCCGATTGCCTCGCGCACCATCAGGAACAGGGCGAGCGCTTCACGCGCCAAGTGTACGCGCACTTTGCGCGGCCCGAGGCCTGGACGGTGTTCGCGGACGCGCGGCCGACGCTCGAGCGGCTCCACGCTCTGGACGTTCCCATGGGCGTCATCTCCAACTTCGACGAGCGCCTCGAGCCGCTGCTCGAGGACTTGGAGCTTCGCGCGTTCTTCGACGTGGTCACGACGTCCTTCACCGAGCCGCAGATGAAGCCGCACGCGTCCATCTTCCTCTCGACCTTCAGGCGGCTGCAGAGAGAGGACGCAGACGTGGACGTCTCGAGGTTCCTGCACGTGGGCGACCACCCGGTAAAGGACTATGGCGCGGCTAAGACGTTGGGCGCGCAGGCCAAACTACTCTGGAGGTCAAATAAGGAGCCGCCCAGTGACGTGCGCGAGAACGACCTCATTGCGACGCTGCAGCAGGTGGTCAAGTACGTTTGAGGAGGAGGAGAGTTTACGTTGCTTGCCAACGGTACGGACGGTGAATACAGCGGTCTAAGGGGTAAAACTTGTCTAACGTTGCATGGAAAATGGTAGTTAAGGATTTCGTGCTGGAAGGACGCAGCTTGAAACCACCGTCGCGACGGCTTGTAAGTGCGAGCCACTTGGAGAAATTATCAAGAGGTGGCGAGTCTGAACTGGGTACGGTAGATGGAGGTTGGTGCTGAGGACGTGGAACAGGTGGTCGGAGAGCTGCGGCGCGACTTCGAAGGGACTTGTGTGGCCATCGCTGGTGAACTCGCGTCTAGTGGCGATCCGACGCATTGGCTCCATCTGCTTATTGTTTTGGTACGGGATGGCGAGTCAGGAAGCCAAAGCGTCAGTTTGTCGGATGAGCAGGCGGACCGCCTGGACATGGACTTCCTCCCGCAGGTCGTGCAGCTTGTGCTGGGCAAATCGTTCGACGTGAGAACGGTGGAAGACGTCAACAAATTTCTGCAGTGGACACTGGCGAGGATTGCAAAGCGATTCCAAGAGGGCGACACTTCGCGTTTGTCGTGTCTTGCCCGGGTTCTGGATGCACATCGGAGATTTTACCTTTATCACGGCACCAGCAACGACGGGATGGGCTTGAACCAAGGACGGGAGACGGAAACCAATGAACAGGACGAAAGTACCGAGTTTCAGGCGCGTCGATTCACGGAATGTGACAGCTCCGACTATACTTCTCGGTACTTTATGCTCAACCTCGAGCACTGGGGTCAGGTGGGCGGGTTTTCGTTGTTTCTAGAGGTACTTGGCGCCGAAGCTTCGTTTGAGGTGCTGCAATGTGTCCTTCGCATTGTGTACGACGTGAAAGATCACTTGTGTGCAGAATTTCTAGCTGACTACTTTCCGAAGCTGGTGGGTGCGGTGTGCACGCACATTAGGAAGTTGCAAGCTGCCGAGTTCTACGCCCTGTCTCGAGACTCTCTGCTGGAGGTGGTGCAGGTGATGGAGCTGCTGCTTCTCAAGATCCAACACAACGTTGATATCATTGATGCGGTCCAGAGAAATGGTCAAGCATTCAAGGCCGAAAACGACAAAGACTCCGTTAATGAAAGAGGATCTCGTGCTCTTCTCGCGCGTGAGGTGTGTGAGCAGCGGGTGCAGCTCCTCCGATTGGAAATATCACTGCGGTTTTTCCAGAGCAATTCGCTGGAAAAGCGAATTTATGGACTCACAGAAGTTGTGGTGATCATTACGCGATTGTACAATGATCAAATCCAGGAGCAACTGGAGCCAACAGCGGCCTCGCTGTATTCTACTCTGAGTTTCCTCGTTGACTGGATGCACGAAAAGCAGCTGATGCAGGAGCTGCTAGGCGACAAGATGCACGTTGAGTTGATAAAGAGGTCGACATCGCTCTTCCAGTTTGCGTCCGAGCTTGAATGCTTGCCCACAGAGTGGATAGATTTGGTCTGGAGCTGCTACCACTCTGACACGGAGTCTGCGGGTGAGTCTCGGCCAGTTCAGCGGCGCCATGAAGCTTTTCGGTCAACGATTCATGACTTGCTAATGGAAATGGTGACATTCGTGGAGCTTCCGTCGCTTAATCACCTGGTGACGTGCATCGAAGCTGTTCGAGCCAAGCTGGACTCGAATCAACTCTGTCTCTTCGCAGCAATCGCAGCTCGTAGGCTTGTGTGTCAAGAGTTACCGGACAGTGACAATAACACCGATGCCCCCCGGCAGCGCTCGCTTCGGCAGCGAATTTTGATGCATCTGTGGACTGTTGTGCTCCCATCTAGCACATCTATGGACTTCTGTGATGAGGTTTTGCTGCGTATGCACGAGATGCTCCGGTTAGAGGCAGTCGGGGGAGAAGGCGGAGAGAACGATGAAGAAGCTTGTGTGAATAACTGTAGAAGTTGTGAAATGGTGGATGAACTACTTTGCTCGTGCTTGGACAACATTTCTCGGCGAGAAACCCTGGCGATATCGTTGAAACTTTTTACGCAGTTGTCCTTGCTAGTTGCAGAGGTGAGAATTGTCTTGGCTCCACACCAGCACGACAAGACATACGTGAAGTTCCTGTTGGATGAGATTGTCATCTATAAGCAGGAGGTGCGCCAGGCTCTAGAAGCAACACAGTGGCGTCATATGGATGACGACGAGCGAGACAAGTTGCCTGTCTTGAAGGACCACGTGAATGACATTAAAAATCGACTGCTTGCGCTTCGAGCTTCGTGGATTCTGGACATTGGAGAATCAGTCTTCACTGAAGATCAGCTGGACGTTGTGTGGCATCTCATGGTAACGGAGGCATTTCTGCTGGACGAGGCCGCGCTCTACTTTCAGTGGACTGAGCTTTGCATGAACACACCGGTGCAAATGAAGAACAACAGGCCTGAAAGCGAGACTGCAGGCTCATCTCAGGCTCTCATGCCACTGAGAATGGCCGAGTATCTGGTCACGACAAAGTTCCCCAGCTTGCCTGGCGAATGCATCACGCTTTCAACTCTATGCTGTTTTCACAGCATATTCCGACGTATAAACCTCGTAAACGGTGGCTTGGAGATTTTCTCCACGGCAAGTCCCGTCGGGTCAGACTTGGTTCTCTCCCCGACCAACAAAACTACCAGTGGAAGTAGCTCCGACGGCGATAAAGACGAATCGGTGGAGCTTATGACCGGGGAGCAGCCACTTGTAGGTCTGGACGAGTTATGGCAGCTTGCTGTCAGAGCCACCGACTCTGCGGTTGCGGAGGAGATCATCACTTTGCTCGCAAACTTCCACTTGGCGTTTGCCCCTAGCGTTCAGCAGACAGAAGTTCCATTCCGGTGCAAAATGCACTATGTCGAAAAGTGCATGGAGTTCATCGCAACGGCTAAAGCCGATGCCGAAATGACCCGGAGACGCACGTTTTCGCCTGCATCCGATCAACCAGAAGCCACTGACAAAAGTTTATTGACGGAGCTTGCTGCCAGTGTTGCTGTTGTCAACCGCTGCATTGATTTGCTACGATACTTTTTGGAGGCCTGCAAGGTTGGAGACGACTCTGAAGAAAATGGAAACGAAGCGCTGATAGACAAGCTGGAAAGCGAGGGAATTTCACTCTCTACAGACAGCGATGGTAGGGGTGAAGTATCGAAGAAGCCATTTCGGATAGAACATTTAGAGGAGCGTCTGCCATACCTTGAAATTTACCCTTCGCCGATGAAGGATATGCAGTCTGACCCTTCCATCGGTGCTAAGCTCGGCTACCGCGCTGCTCGTCGACCAAGCTGGACATTCCGGCAGCAACACGCACTCTTAGATGTCATTGTTGACGCGAATGAAGAAGTTGATACTGAGGACACTGATCCGTCTCAAAAGGACGAGGAAGGAGATTCTGTGCTACTACGCCGTAGCTTGGATAGTCCGGCAAGTCGTCGGTCTGAGTCCGAGTGTTCACCAGTGAAAGTCGAGCTCAGAGCTGATCTTTTGAGCAAGTCTGGAAGTCCGATCAAGTCGAGCATGCGCTCTCCATGTGTACGAGCAAATCTGCGCTGGCCGCAAGCTCCTTCTCCGCAGCGTGGGCCAGACTTAAGGCCCGAAGACGTCGATGAAGCCCTTACAGACTATTCTGGGGGCGTTCAAAAGTTATACGTGAAAGATGAGCGACAAACCTACCTCCCGCTGGACGACGCGCAAAACGAGTCGAACAAGCGCAAGGCACGGTTTGGTGTGATGAGCCAGATCCTAGCAAACCAAGGCCCGCACTTCGAGGTTTTACTGGAACTCGTAGACTGGGATGAGACCACGTCACAAAGAACTTGGGACCTGCTTTGCTGCTTGCCAACGAACAATGAGTTACTGCGCAAGATGATTCGCTTGCGTCATGCAGATAAAGACCTAGAGAATAGTGGCGCAGGAGCTGGTGGTGACGTGGATTGGTCGGACCTATTGGATGGGTCTAGCGTTCAACGGTTGCTGTACGCGCTTCGATTAGTGGAGGCACTCTTGATCCCATTAGAGACGACAGGAAACGGTACCAGAGAGTTAGATTCAGGGCGTCGCCAATGGAGAGAGCGGTTTGTTCGCTTGGGCGGTGCCAGGCACCTTTATGAAACGTTGCTGAAGTGGTCCGAAAAGCATTGGCCGGATCTTCCAGTCGATGGCGATTCCATTCTGTCTCAGTATGCGCAGAACCTCCGGGCAACTTGCCTAGCAGCAGTGATGCGAGTGCTCAATTATTTCTTCCACTGGAATCGACTGAGCGCGTCAGAGAAAACGCAGCATGACTCACTCTCGCCGTTTGACGTTCGATTGCATACTTCGACACTGCCTGAATTTGTCAAGACGATCGAGTTGTCATCAATGCTCCAAGCTTCTGTGCAGTTGACGCAGCGATTCTGTTCACGAGAATGCCATAGCAAGACCTCATTTTCTGAAGAATCAGCTGAGGCTGTCTACTGCGGGGTGCAGATGTGCTGTTCTCTCATACGCTTTTCACCGCATCTCACAGCGACGGTATTGGAACCCGATCAGGATATTGGAAGTACATCCTGCGGTCGTATTACGCTATGCGGATGGTTGAAGGCGCTTCTAGTCGATTGCTCATCGAGATCGACGCGCGCTCAGGTGCTTGGTGTTTTATCAGAAATGGCAGCAGCTTTTGGTGTCATGCATTGTTGCAGCCCTGCACGAAAATTGTTTAATCCTTTTATAGTGTCGGCGTGCGATCTCGCCGCGCAAGATTTCAGTGGGGCTTACAGCGATACAGCGCTAGAAGAGCTTTTCGCGTTCTGCAGAGTGCTTCTGGGGACTTGTGGACGTGTACGAACCAACGAAGGACCAAGCTCAGAAAGTAGCAGCGAAGCCAGTGGGGTCTTAGCTGCAGCGCTGATGACAAAGAGTATACCCGGCCGACTCGTGAGCAATCTTTATCGAATTGTATCCCAACAGGAAGTGTCTAGAGCAACAAGAAGTACCGGGGCTCCTCGAGGCCAGGGCGTTGGTATTCTAAATGGCTGTTTACAGCTGTTGATGTTGCTTGCCAGTGTTTCAGATACACTTCGCACTGCAGTACTTCGAAGTGGCTTGCGTGATTCGTCCTACGAAACGGACGAGGCTTCACCATCGAGCAACGGCAGTGAGGAGATGATTAACTTCATCCACGATAAATTGCTGTTCGGGGACACGCCTAACGATCACGATACGCCAAGTCCACCGATTTGCAGAGCAATTTCAACTCGCGAACTAGCGCAGACTCTTCTACTAACTTTGGTATTTCCTCAGTCTGGGAGCTTACAAAGGCCCGATATTGATTGTGACCCAGCCAGTCTGAACCGCGATATGTCTGCTCTGCTGAACCGCCTTCGTGCCTATCAAGAGCGCGTCTTGGGGACTGTAAATCTGGCTGGTCGGCAATGGAATTATGCTCCTGCGGACTCTTTTATGGATATGACAAAGAGCACTCACCACGCTGGGCTGGTAAACCCAGGGTGCATCTGCTACATGAATGCTCTTGTGCAGCAGCTTTTCATGATGCCTAGCTTCTGTGGGGGCCTGCTCGCGTTAGATTCTTCACAAATTCCAGTCGACCGGTCTTCGTCGTCGTGGAAAGACGAGGTTGAGCAACTCCAGAAGCTGTTTGCCTCGCTAGCGTACACAAACTACCGTTCATGTGACCCCACCGCGTTTGCACTGTCTCACAAAGACATGGATGGCAATTCAACTGATGTGCATCTTCAAATGGATGCAGACGAGTTCTTTTCTTTACTTTTGGATCGACTGGAGATGCTCATCCGACCAAAGACGGCCGCTGAATCCAGCTCCAGCGATGGTACCGAGTCCAATGACGATAAAGATTTCATGGCTCGTTGCTTTGGAGGAGTGCTAGTGAACCAGATTCTGACGCAGCAAGGGAATCTCTCCGAGCGGGAAGAGAAGTTCTTTGCATTGAGTCTGGAGGTGTCGAAGAAACGGCATCTGGCTGAGTCACTGGAGCTATACGTGCAAGGGGAGTCCCTCGAGGGTGAAAACGCGTACTTCTGTGAGCGTGAGCAGCGCAAAGTGTCGGCTACCAAACGCGTTTGCATCAAAACACTCCCCCAAACGTTGGTGTGCCACCTCAAGCGGTTTGAGTTTGACTACGATACCATGGAAAAGGTGAAGATTAACGACTTCCTGGAGTTCCCCATGGAACTTGACATGCTCCCGTACACAAGCGATGCCCTTGCAGTCACGGATAGTACCACATCACATGGTAGCGTGAGTCAATGCCAAAAATCGATAATGTACGACCTTGTAGGCGTGGTGGTGCACTCTGGCACATCCGACACAGGCCACTATTACTCGTTTATCAAGGACAGACATGAGCTGGAGAACGAGCGATGGCTTGAGTTTAATGACGAGGTAGTACGCGAGTTCGACGTTGACACGATGGGCGAAGAATGCTTCGGTGGAGAGGAGGTGGCTCAGAAATGGGACTCCATTCAATGCGCGTACTCGCCCATCGTCCAGATGAAAAGAAGAAGCGCCTACATGTTGATTTACGAGAGACGATCAGTGGATGAGAAGTCTTCCTCGGCATCGAGTGCCGCAGAATCGATGTCGCTATCGAGGCCAGTCCAGAAACTTGCGACTCAAATTATACAGGAAAACGCGCGGTACGAATGTATTGTGAATGCATTTGACCCCAGTTATCAGCAGTTTATTCGGGACCTGATCGAGAACGCCACGCGACTGCCACTAGAGTTCGACTCTACACTTGTTCGACAGGCGTGCCAACTAGGATGCCAATTTCTGTTCGGTATCAGGCCACTACGTTGCCAAACCCCAGCACCTTCAATGTCCTCGCCTGTATCTTCATCACCAACGGGATCAAAAGACAGCGTGCAGATTTCGTTGTGGCTCTCAGGCTACAGCAAGAACCCGAGTGGCGAGGCGAATAACCAGAGGGTGCAGTTTAGCCAATGGATTCTCGCAGATGTTGTTGCTTCACCTACGGCGTCTTTAACGCATTATCCATCGACAGCCTTACACCTCGTTGAAAGTCAACGCATATGGCTGTTTGACGTTCTGTTCCTGAGCCCCGAGAACCCATTTCTGGCAGATAGCTGCTTCCAAGTGCTTTTGGCGGCTGTCCGAATTCTCGCACAAGAAGCTGCAGCCGAGAATGCAGATGCAGAGCAGTCTCTCACGAAATTCTTCAGTGAGGTGCTGAATCTGTTTTTCTCGCGAGAGCCACGCCTTGAGGTGTGCGACCCTGCCTCTGGTTGTGTCTTGACACTATCGATCGATGCACGAGTGACAGCAATGAAACAACTAGGAGCGTTTATAGAGATGTGCGTCAGTGGTCCTGTGGACTGCGAGGAGAGGATGACCACGGAAATACGTATGATTCATCGTGTGTTCCTGGAAAACGTGCAGTTCCTCAATCGATTCCTGAACACGCTGCAAATTCCATTCGAGGCGTCAGATATCACTGCATCCACGGCAAATAGTCCAATATCATCACGAGGAATTGCGCCTTTGGCTATTGAAACGAGAGCTACTACCCCATTGCGTGAACACGACCTTCGCCTCTGCACGTCTCGATTGGAAACGAAGTTGCTGAAGAAATTGCTGCAGGAGTATGAAGAATCAGCACCGCTGTCTGTAGATTCCACGCTGCTGTTGAATCACACTGCGCTGAAAAATGTGGTGCTGCTTGGGTTGGAAGACATTGTTGTACTCGTCCTAACTCGTATTGTTTTTGAGAGTGAGAATCCATCTTCGAAGTGTGATCGTCTGGTGGCGCTGCTTATTGGCGTGCTCGAAGAGGTGAAAGATACCCATGCAGAGAAGGTGTTGACTGTCTTTGGGGGGCTTCTTGACGCGGAAGACGTGCACATGAAAAGGTTAGAAGAAGCTGGAGATTTGTCGAGTCTAACGTGGACTGTTCATCGTCACGTGTTCTCGCCGTCACGTGGGCTTTTAGAGAGCGTGGTCTACTATCGCGACCATCGTGGGTCGCACAATTACACTCTTGTGGTACTAGGATTTACGGTGCATCGTGCCAGCAGATCACCGACGCTCCAGGATCTCTTCATGAATGACCCACAGTTTTGCAGCCACGTCAATTGGATCCCTGGCTGGTTAGTGGACCATCTCGACTCGAACGGCTCAGTCCGAATGCAATTAAGAGGACGTGGCTCAGAGAGCGGTGGTTTCGTTAGCTCGAAGACACAAGAGCTACAAGAAGTCGAAGAACTCTTTTCTGATGTTGAGAAAGCGTTTGGGGTGACCATTCCTGCCTATTGCCCCGAAGAAGAGGAACGACCAGTGTTAATTTCTCCTCCTGCCTCGCCGACTGCGGTGGCTGCTGAAGACGTGATACTGGAAGCAATCGACCTGAAAAACGAGAACCAACACGAGCCGGTCAAACGCCATGTTGGTGGTGGCCGGTGGCTGGGAAAGAGCACAAGCGATGAAGCCGGACCGGAGCATGATGGTGCTGAGGTGGAGACACGCGATGGTCCTAAGCCAGACTGGAAGTTGCACCGGTCACGCGAAGAGCTCTCCATGCTCCTTCGGATAGATCTCGATAGCACGCACAAAAATGCCCCAGAGGCCTAAGAGTAAATCTGCGACTGTATTTTCCCTTATCTCTTGCTGCTGTTACTGATTCCAGGACTGACAGCTCCTCCACTTTGCGGGCGCTTTCGCATTTGATGCGCTCGACTGGTGGTCTTCTGCTTCATACCCCCTGTAATGCTTGAGCCTGGGCGACTTCGCGCTCGTGTTGTGGCTTTAGCTGAGGAGCAACGCATGGGCTTAGCTGCTTGAGTTTCCAGCTTTGCTATGAGTCCACTTGCGGACGTAGCAGAGCGACGAAGCGTTTGTCGATGGGATAGTTGTGAACTCGCTCCTCTTGAGGTCTCGCAGTCATCTACACACGCTGAAAAATACAGCAGCCGACTGCGAGGTGAGAGAGCGGCTAGTTCGCTGTTGCTCCATTCCGCTCCATCTCCATTATCGATGTCGTCACTCCCGAAGCTTGATACGGAGTGGCACGTAGATGCCGAAGGTGAGCGAGGTGTTGCTGTGCCGATTCCAGCTGAAGGGAAGTCGTCCACGGCCCAGGGGCCTACTGGCGAGAGTGAGAGAGACTCAGGCCCGTCCTCAGTCTTGTCAACGTCCACCAAGTAGAGAAAACTTTCGCTGTTGTCACTTGATAGTTCATGCTGATCATGATAACGACTGGGCTCCTTTTTGCCTCGTATTCGCGTAGAACCAGCAAATTTCTTCGAGCGCAGTTGACGCGGATTCAGGTGGGCCATATCCCCTGAGTGTAATGCAAGCTTACCTCCTGGGTGGCAAGCGGGGCTCGATCCAGGTCTACACCTCGCGCTCGGCCGAGAATCGATAGCACCACTTAATTTACTATCCATACCAGCTCGGACTGGGGGCGAAGGTACTTCGTATATGACAGCAGGGACCACCATATGCATAGTGCTTTCCATCACGAGTCGATTGAGGCAACTGCTTGACAGTGGGCGCTGCAACAGCAGGCCATTGGGCGCCGCCAAACTCGATTCAGTGCCAGCAGCCACAGCCACATTAACGACCGCTCCTTCCATTTTCTCGACGGGGTTCTTCAGGTGTTTGCGTTGGTGTTTGTGCGACTCACGGTCCTCAGCATTGTTTGCATTGCTCCGATGTGCAAGATTTTGCTTTTTTTGTTGCCGGAAAACTTGGTCGCGTAAGTCACGAATGATCTGCTCCAGCTCTTCATCAGTTCGATGCTGAGGCGGAGAATGATCCCCACTTGACCTCTCTATCGTTCTAGAAACAGCAGACCGCGGGGGCAGTGGTCCATTGTTACAATTAGACTCATTGTCGTTGCCGCCAGACACCAGCCAATCTTCCAGGGTTCTGCCTGAAAATTCACCGCTGTGTTGGTTGGTGTCGCTGTCGCTGCGCTCATTATTGCCTCTGGCATTCTTTGTTGATCCGTAAACACTTTTCCCTGCGCACACAATTATAGGTGGGTGTCCTATAGACTCGGGGGCTGCGCAATCAGTAGCGAGTTCTCCGGCAGTCTTGACCCCACGACTAGGCCGCGACGACCGAGTTTTGTCTCCAACACTTCTCCTGGTCTGCCGTTTATCAGGTGGCTTCTTTGCATGGAGAATCCCGTGCGCTTGACCAGGGTGGGAGATGCCTAACGCGCTGTCACTTGATGGTACCGTTGGCTCTTGGTAGTAGTAGTAGCTGGCGTTTTCATCGCGCGAAGCTAAAGTGTACGCTGAGGCTCCGACGCCGAAGTCATTGTTCCCACTGCTTCCCCAGCGCATGGGTACAAGCGTGGTGATATCTATGGAAAACTCTCAGCCTTCGTGTTGAGCATTAGTGGCAAACCATATAAATACCTAGGATAAAATTGGCGAGTAAACTCGCTACTTAGCAGCAATTTCCAGCACGCAGGCCCGACGTTAAAACGTCGGCCACTCAATCAGTAGAAATACGGCGGGTTGAGGTAGAACGCGAACGGATCGCGCCACATGTCGAGGTCGTCGTCACCAAGTAGGCCGGGGTGGGGCGGAGGTCGAAGAGACCACGGCTCGTCTCCGAAAGGTTGAAATGGTGGAGGAACCGGGAGGTGGAGTGGGGGTACTGGTAGCCGCCCACCTCCCCGCCACCGCCAGTGAGCCTGCTGGCGTAGCATGATCTCACGAAGCTGTTGTTCATGCAGGCGCTGGTTCAAAGCCTCCATCCTTTTTGCATAGCCCCAGTGCGTCACGTACACAGCCCTTGGCTCATCGCCACTAGAGAACGAAAACGTCGGGTAGTCTACAGAGTCAAACACAAATAACAGTATTAGCTCTGTGGTGTGTGTAGCTTTGCATTGCCGTACCACGGCGAAGAAACTGCTGCCACAGTTCAGAGGACTCCTGCAATCGATGCAAATACTACACAACAGCGAAATCAAGCTACTGTTACAAACAATGCTCGTAGTCACAGTGCCGTGTCCTCGCACCTTGCTCGTTCCAGTGACTCGACAGAAGTCCGAGACACCCAGAAATCCCCCAACACGCACGAGAAGCGGCTCTGGAAGGCGACTCAACTCTGCATCCGAAGCCACCAAACTGGACTCACTCGAGAACTCTGGAAACAAATTGCGCTCCAGTCTGTTGACAATCAGTCAACTGTAAGGCCATGTTACAAAATATTGTTTACCTCCAGCGAAGAATCTCCAGGTTGCACCGCCATTTTCCAGTACACAGCACAACTCCGTGGGCTCCGTCTTCACGTTTTATTTGCCCTCTAGGCTTGACAAACTCGGCAACTCTGAAGTAGGTCACATCATGTCAAATTTGTCAATAATGTCAACAATTCAAGCGGATACCGTCGAAGACAAAAGAGCTTACTTGAGACTCAGTTGCACACTCTTGCTGCTCGACACAAAGTGCACGAACAGTTTGCTACCCACGAGCAGCGCCCGCACGTGGATTTCGACACTTTCTTCTGCCGTTTTTAACACTTTGTAGCGCTGCACCCCCAGCAGATTCACGTCCCCCACGAAGCTCTCGATCGGGTTGAGGCGGGCCCTGTCAGCCTCGGGGCCCTGGAGACCCCAGCGATGCTCCCGCAGCAGCGTGTGGGTCATCCACAGCAGCGCTCCAGCGGCCGACACACCCATGGGCAAATCTGGTTTCCTTCGTTTGGCCAATTTCAGACGTTTTGATTTTTCACTTTCCACTTTTGGGTATTATAATATAATATTAAAATTAAAATACCTGACAATGAACGCAACATGTCAATATGACAGTTCGTAGGTTGTGAATCACAACTTGTGATATCAAATATAACCGTTAAAAATCACTTTAGAGAGGATTTAAGACGTGGAGGTCTCGAAGAACAGCGCACTGCCATGGTCGGATTGTAGAAGTGTCTGCAGCGCTTGGTTGTAGAAGCCTTTTTTCGCATGGTATAGCAAGCGGCAACGATCCTGCTTTTCTTAGCTTCGCCTTGGCCATGTGAGGCATCGGGTAATCGTTGCTGCCGTCGTTGACCAGAACGCATATCATGCAGTTCTGTAGTGACAAGAATATATTGTCTAACGTTTCCCAGGTCATCTCGTCGTATGCTTCACCGACCGCTCGGATGGTGTCGTCAAGGATCCGCATGTATCTACGATAGTGCAGTGACTGCAGCGAAGCGAACAGCCCCAGATCCAATATGTTCATATCGGGAGAATTTGGCGACTGGAAAGTGAGTCGGATATATGAAAAGGTAGCGACTTCAGTCTTGAGACAGGACGAAGAGAGGATGTGACCGTTAGTTGAAGAAAGAGTGAAGCCTTAGCTCTGAGAAGAAAACAAAGTCATTCCACAAACTGCAAAGCTAAGCATAAAGCTACTGCAGAATACAGCCAACATTTTGACTGCGCCAAGTGAAGAAGTGATTGTTTGGAAAATAATATTTACTAATGGTTATGAGCCCAAATAACCAAGGCATAGAAGGACACTGGATTGATACCATTCGCTCTCTGAAGTTCGACGGCAAGAATTTCTTGACGTATAAGGAGGGTCTCAAGACTGCTCTAAAAGCTCGAAAGTGTTGGAAGATTCTCGTTGGAGAGTCGAGTTGAAGCCCGACAGGGACGGTTCGGAAGAAGCACTACAACGACGCAAGAAGTGGAAGAACAAGGTTCTGTTGCTGAACGACGTTTTGACGAACACGTTGGATGATGGAACCCGCGTGAGATTAGCCCATCTGGAGACGCCACAAGCGAAGTGGAGTACGTTGGTGGAGGACTTTGAGAAGAAGTCGTTCGCAGTGGCTCTGTTCAAGCGTCGAGAGCTGTTGAATTGATGGTAATCGTGAATCAATTCGGGACTAAATTCATAGAGTAGAAGCGATTAGATAAGAGCTTACTCTCATGAATGAAGAACTGACTGACCGTGAGGTGATCACTGCTCTCCTGACTGGATTGGGTGATAAATACGAAAGCATGGTGGAAACGTTTGATAATTTGGACGACTACACCTTGCAACAAGTGAAACTGAAACTCACCAGCAGAGAGGAGCGGATGAAGCAAGCCAAGGCTGTATCTGAAGAAAGGGCCCGCAAGAATGGAAATGCTCAAGCTGCTAGTGATTTGGCGACATCAGGTTCGCAGCAGTCCGGTGAGCAGAGCGCGTTGTATACGCAGAATAAGAAGAGGCGAGGTCGTGACAATGGTGGCGCTGGACAGCGTAAACGGCGGCGAGCGAACATTCAGTGCTGGAATTGTGACAAATGGGGACATTTTGCTCGTGAATGCCGTGCGCCAAAGCGAGACCAGCAGAGATGTGCGGGTAAGCAACAAGGCAAAGGAAAGCAAGTTCCAAAGGCGCAACAGAAGGATGACGACACTCATGATGACCTTCCGGGATACTATAAATCAAAGAGCAAGCCGGTCACCATGATTGAAATCGTGAATGAAAGTGCTGCGCCTTGTTTTGTGAATCCTTCTGCTGGATCTGATTCGGATGCAAAAATTAACATGCCATTCGTCTTGGACAATGCCTCGGGGGTACACATCTGCGGATGTCGAGGAGCCTTCAAGTCGCTACAGAGGGATTGTGATGTGAAAATGAAATGGTTTGACAATACGGTGAAGAAAGCTGAACTGCATGGTTTGGTGGAGTTTGTGATCGTGGATGCAGTGACGAAAGTTCGCGTCCCGGTTGCACTTGATGCTGTATTTGAAGAAAGAGCAACCAACTTACTGTCGCAGCGTTTGTTGTACAAGGAATTGGGTTTTCTCTCGCAAATTAGTGATGATCAAGAGACTGTGACGTTGACTAACCCCATAAAGAATGTGAAGTGGCATTTCGACATGGTTGAAGGACTTTATCAGCCTATTGTCGAAGTTCCTCGGACGGCACCTGCTATGACAGTCTTGCAGACGTTGCCAAGGCCGGCAAATACTCTTCGTTTGTGGCATCTTCGTCTTGCTCATGCAAATTTGCAGACAATAAAGGAGATGGCTACAAAAGAGCTTGTGAGGGGATTGGAACTTTCCCAGGAGGAGCGGAAGACAAAGGCGCGATGCTATGATTGTGGGACGGCGAAGATGAAGCGCATGTCGTTCCGAACAACGTCACCCAAACGGACAGATGTTCCGTTCGAGAAAGTGTTAATGGACTTGGGCTTTCTGGAAGTCCCGACGTTGGAGGGATACACAGTGTACCTTCATTTGTTGGACGAAGGCTCGCGTTATCAGTGGTTATATCCACAGAAGACTAAAGAGGAGACAGTGGAACGGCTGCGTGATTTTCGAGATCATGTCAAGGCCAAGCACCAGCAAGTGGTGAAAACGTTTCACCCCGATCAAGGCACGGAGTTTATGAACGCGAGGATTACGGAGCTGTATGCTGGAGAATCAATTCAGATATTTGCTCATCCACATACACCCGAAGAAGTCTGTTTGATCGAAAAAGCTCATGGAACCTTGTTTAATAAGGTGCGGTCAGCTTTGTATAGCAGTGGGCTTCCTAGTATGTTGTGGGGAGAGACTGCTGCATATGTGGTTGAGACGACCAATCGTACAAGCACCGAGGGCAATAAAAACAACTTGACACCCCATGAAAAGTTGTTTGGCACTAAACCAAGTGTGAAGCACTTAAAACCCTTTGGTTGTCTGGCATCGAAGTTTGTCGACAAAGTGTATCGAGACAACAAGCTGTCGAGGAAGGGAGCACCAGCCTTGTTTGTAGGGTATGCAAGCAAGACCAGAGGATATCAGCTACTGGATCTTACAACTGGAGTGATTACTGAGCACCGGAAAGAAAATGTAAAATTCTATGAACAGACAACAGTGGATCGTGCTTATGTGAATAAGTTGCTGAACGTGGTGTATCGGCAACGACAACGGCCTGTATTTGATGGCAATAACCTGCCATTTGTTCCGTTACCAGTTAGTGAAGTTCCCGAAGCTGAGGTTAGTGAACAAGGTACTGCAGGCAAAGTACCGAGTGATGACCTTGATCAAGGGACTGATGGGTCTAGTGGTGTACAAGCGCAAAGGGGGAATTTACAAAGTCATGAGCGCTTGACACAGGACACTTCAGAGACAGAAGAGAGTGGCGAAGAAGCACAGAGATCAAAGCCGAAAAAGCGGCGTCTTCCTGTGGAGGTGAAAAACCCTCGGCGTTCACAACGCCAGCGCAAGAAGCCAGCGAGACTAAATGATTTCGTGGCAAGTGTGTTTAGCTCGTCAACATCGGCGACTTCCATGATGGGATTGGAAGTACCATTGACGTGGGAAGAGATGCTAGCTTCGCCACAATGTGAGCAATGGCTTGAAGCTACCGAGGAGGAATTCCTGGCACAGTTGAAAAACGAGACGTGGGCTTTAGTTCCGCGACCTGTTAATGCGCACGTGCTCCAAAATAAATGGATTTGGGTACTCAAGGAGAATGAGCACAGGCTACTGAGGTTCAAAGCGCGTTTGGTGGTGCTGGGATGTCTTCAGGTCTGGAAACTGGATTATGATGAAACGTTTGCTCCCGTGATCAGATTTGAGACGTTACGATTTGTGCTGTTGTATGCAGGCATGCATCGAATGGTAACAAAACATTTTGATTTTGTGACAGTATTTCTGAACGCTCCTACGGATCGGGTGCTCTTTATGGAGCAACCTGAGGGGTACATGAAGCGGGGGTACGAAGACTGGGTATGTTTGTTGAAGAAAAGCATCTACGGACTGCGTCAGTCGCCCTTGAACTGGAATAACACATTGCACTTAGCTCTTGTCGACTCGGGATTCCATCGTTGCGTTAAGGACCCAGGTCTTTATTGGATTCGAGGTGGAGGACGATTAGTCTTCATTCCCATCTACGTTGATGACATTTTGATTATCGGACAAGTGGGAGATGTGGATTATTTTGCTACAAAGCTTAATGACCGCTTCAAAGTGAAGGAGCTTGGGAATGTGAACTACCTGTTGGGACTGCAGATCACTTATGCTCCCGAAATGCATGTGATCTTCCGACAGACGAAGTATCCGCAGGATATAATTCAGAAGTTCAGAATGGACAAGGCTTACCCGGTAAAGATTCCGATGTGCACCGACGCTGTCAAACAGCAAGCCGGCAACTGTTGGTGAGCGGGAAACGAGTAAGAACCTGCCGTATCGGAGTTTAGTGGGGTGCCTGCAATACTTGGTGAGTGGTTCGCGACCGGAACTATCGACTGCTATCTGGATTCTAAGTAAATTTCTGGATAAGTTTAACGTGGCACACTGGCAAGCAGCCAAGAGGGTACTTCGCTATTTGATTGACAGTCAAGACTTGGGGTTGCATTATGATTTAGTGGAAGCTCGCAAAAGTGAAAAGCTTCAAATCGAGGTATATACAGACGCCAATTTTGCTTCTGAAGGAGGTGACATGAAATCAGTTAGTGGTTTCACAGTGTTTCGCAATGGTCAATTGATTTCGGCGAAAAGCTGGAAGCAGGAGATACTTGCGGAAAGCACTTGTGAAGCAGAGCTTATTGCTGACAACTCAGGCACACATGAAGCAATTTGGCTTGAACAGTTGGTGGATGAGCTCGAGTTGCCAAGAGAAAACACAGTACTTTATTGTGACTCGAATAGCGCCGGAGAGTTGATGAAGCACGCGGGCAAGCATCGACGTACGAAGCAACTGATGATCAAGGACCTCAAGATCCGCGAGTATGTCGCGGAGAGAAACATGAACCTGGACTCCGTCGCATCTAAAGATAATGTGGCGGATATGTTGACGAAGCCGTTGCCTGCTGAGGCATTTCGGCGACACCGACACGCGCTGGGTGTGCGCGGGATTGGTGATGTAACCACGAGTGAATGCAGCCCCGAATAATGGGATGAAAAGTATGAGTCTGAAAAAAGTGGCTGGATAAGATGGTCACACAGGTGAAACGTCACGTAGTGGCATGAGGATTAGAAGTGCTTCTTGTCAGAAAGGACAGAAGATCTGATCCTCACACAGGCATGAAGAATGCTCTGTGAACAGACAAACAAAGCTTGATATGATGTGTGACTTACTGGTTTGACATGCAATTGTTCGACATTTGTTATTGAATGACTGTTGAAGGGCAAAGAGAAGCTGGCGGCCTTGAAGTCGAGAAGAGAGTATGAAAAGGTAGCGACTTCAGTCTTGGGACAGGACGAAGAGAGGATGTGACCGTTAGTTGAAGAAAGAGTGAAGCCTTAGCTCTGAGAAGAAAACAAAGTCATTCCACAAACTGCAAAGCTAAGCATAAAGCTACTGCAGAATACAGCCAACATTTTGACTGCGCCAAGTGAAGAAGTGATTGTTTGGAAAATAATATTTACTAATAGAACGCATATCATGCAATTCTGTAGTGACAAGAATATATTGTCTAACGTTTCCCAGGTCATCTCGTTGAATGCTTCACCAACCGCTCGGATGGTGTCGTCGAGGATCCGCATGTATCTACGATAGTGCAGTGACTGCAGCGAAGCGAACAGCCCCAGATCCAATATGTTCATATCGGGAGAATTTGGCGACTGGAAAGTGAGTCGGATATTCCATCCTCTGCACCAGCCGCCAGAATCTCTTGGTCTAACGGGGAAACGTGAGGCCGGGCTTTGTCTTGTTGGACCTAGATCTGGCGGTGGCTGTGTTTCCGCGGCCACATATCTTTTATCGCGGGGAACAGGTGCTCGAGCAGGTAGGCTTTCTAAACGTTGCGATCGACCGTATGAATGTTCCGCGCACAGGTAACCCTTTGGCCCGATTACAGCTTCTTTGCTGAGTGATGTACTCCTCGGTGAACGCCCATATACCGATCTTGCCATAAAATTATGATGTAGATCGTGTCTATAAATATAACGTTTCAAAGGTTATGATTATTAAAAACATATATATAAAGTCAAAATTTGCATGACCTAGGACGAGTGAACGCGGCCAGGAACATGCTTTCCGGAATGAAGCGCTTACTCTTGAAGCGCTTAGGTGGGGGATCCTCGCCCTCGAACACCAGGTAACCGCGCTTGTCCTTGTTGGCATTGAACCACTTGTCATCGATGTCAATCACGTCAAGCATGGACTCGAACTTCATGCACGTTTCGTCCACGGACAATGCAAACGCAAGGCGCTGCAGCTTGCGAACTGCTACAGACAACGACGGAAAAATACGCTCTACTAAAAAATACGCCATGCGACAAGTCCAGACTTCTGATCTGATACAAAACAGCATTTGAATGATAGCCAATACGATTTCCTTAAATTTGTTTTTTAACCAACAAAATAATTCAGCAAATTACTGGACACAAGGACATTACGCCTCGCCAGCATCGCGCCCTGCGAGCATTTACAAACTCGAACGATACGCGTCAAGCGCTCATACAAAATTCGATTCAAGCGTCAGGTGATTGATAGAGTTACAGAGGTGGGTATTGATGCTGCTATCACCGAAAGCAATGTCCTGCGGTGAACAGTGCGTGACTGGGTTAAGAACGAAGTCAAGATCACGAAGCTTCAGCTGCTCCCAGAAGAGCAAGACGTTAAAGGGCCAAGGTCGGAAGGAGATTACCCCGTTCTCGCATGCTCTTGTTTTGTATATGAAGGATGAGCGCCGTGACAACAACGTAAATTTACCTATTTATCTTTATTTTG
>KV725212.1:48460-63364 GCA_000500205.2 Phytophthora lateralis
CCGGCATACGGTCTTTAAGCCAACTTGAAAGGGTGTGACCAAGGCTACCGCATGGGCAAGGGGCAGGTGAAAAAGGCGGTGATCGAGGCGGGCAAAGGCACTAGCAGCAAGCAACACGAGACCACGGACAGAGGGCTGAGTAAGCAGATGGATGCAAGGACGGACCAGTGGACCACGGCAAGAAAAAAATAGCAAGTAAAACAGGAAGGTGGAAGCTGCAGAGAGCAACCGATTCAAGAGGCCAAGTATGGACACGAGGCCCAAGCAGAACCCAAGGAAATTCTGGCCTCAGCGAAAGCAACAAACTGACAAGCAAACGGAGGCGAGACCGAAGGATGGAAGACGCAATTGGAGAGGGGCGGACCAGAGAGATGAAGTAGTGGTTTTCAATGAGCTGCGCTCCTATCTTCACAGTGATGCGCCGGCGGAATACGTGTATCACACGATCCAACGTCTCATCCAGCAGGCAGCGCAGATTCAGCAAATACGAAGCAGAGAGGGAAAAATAAGCAAGAAGCCAAGGAAGAAGCAATTGGGGTTGAAGAAGGATGGAAGGATGAACTGACACCACGGCAACTAACCAAGTACAAAAGCATTATTAGCTTTTGGGAAGCCTGGAACGGAGAACACTCTCAGCCGATGCAACAACTGCTGGGATGATCGAAGGACTCGCGCAGCAAGAATTCGAGGAGCGCATTCACTGCTTTACGTTCGTCGGCAGCAGCGCGGAAGGGAAGCGGGCGACGACTACATCTACAACCGGAAATTATTTGCATGCGGTGACGCAGCACGGAACTGCGGTGCAGAGCGACGCAATCTCGGAAGAGTAGTAGAGAATGTATCAGCTCTGGATGAATCCGACGGTGGAACTAACGAAACTAAGGAACCGAACCGAGGACGAAGACCGAGCATTGATAATGATACTAAGGCAAGAGCTGGAGGTGTCCGTTCCACCTCGGGTTTTAGTGCAATCCATGACTACAATGGAGCTAGCGAACTTTACGGACATGTTCCTAGCACTGGAATACCCTTTGTACACGCATCTAGCGCCAGGGCATCGTTTTGGCAAAATCTCTCGCGCGGAGCTTTGATTGCCCAGATAACCATGGGAGCGGAGGCGGCACCGCAGCAACAGCGAGAAATCGACGAATTCAAAGCAGCGCTGTCGAGAATTGAACTTGATGTAGCGACGAGAGTACTATCCGTCACTTTCAAGGGCAAGAACTCAGCCAAGCGTTGGGTTGGGTGGAGGATTCCGCTGGCTATGCGAATGTTACAGGTGGTGGACTACGAAAATCAACGGGTTGACGCAAAATCAACTTATCAAGTAGTCAATTTGGATTGGAATACATTCACGGTTTCGCTACGGAAAGTGGCGATGACATCCAAGGATTTGCTGCGGGTCTTACGAAGGAAGTTGGGGCTGCAAGTGAAAACCTTATCCAGAAATTGAAACCACCTGATTGTATGACATGCAGCGGGTCGTGAAAATACGTGCGGAGGCATGCCCACAGAAGCTAAGAGACATGGGTTATATCCACCATGGCGAGGCCGAACTCGTGATCCACCATCATGAGGTGTACGTGAACTGGGCCGTGTAAACAATGCCGCTCGCCAAGCCACCCGACCAAGTACTGTAAATCGACGGCGGACGACTTGAAAGAGTCGCTAAAGCAGCACGCGACCAACATTATCAGAGCGCTGCCCTCGACGGTCGGGAAAAGTTCGAGAACTTACCAGTCCAGGATGGTTCCGACAACGATGGAACAGCTCAAACGGTTGCTAAAAGGAGAAGAAATCAAGGAAGGAAACAACGATGGGGCTCACAACGGATCACTTGCACAACAAAATGCGGAAGCGGAGGCCGGGATGCAACAGCCATCCACGGAGCAAGGGGACGGACCAACACTGCCAAGTGATTCGGACTTGGGGCCAGCTATCCTATAAAACGAACATGGCTGCAGTGGAGCAGGGCCACGGCGACCGACCGGAGCGCCACGAAAGAGGAACTCAACCGCAGGACACCGCGAGCAGCAGCAGCACAAGCGGAGGCACGGGCAAAACCTGAGACAGCAAAGCAAGAGCGAACCGTGGAGGAAATGATAATTGCGGTCTCGAACGCGGAAATTAACCAGGAAAAAGACGTAGATAGGGAAGAAGAAAAACCGTATGTGGAGCACACTCCACGTCGTGAACCCGTGCCAAGTTCACCTACCGAAGTGGCGGCGGCTGCATCGACGGAACCAAGGGGGCGAACAGGACGAGGAGAATCTTTTCAGCCACACGAATGTGCAGAAACAGCAAAGCAACATCTCTATCGCTAGACAAAAGGCAGCGGGCGGATATGATTCGAACACCGCAGCGAGAGTAGCACCATCCAGTAGCAGAACGGACAATGACCAGTGGACAGCAGAACCTTCGTGCCCAAGGAAACATCAGCGCCAGTGGGTAGCGGTACGGCGCGCCCTGATGGTGAAGGTGAAGACCAAGACCAGATCATGGTGGACAATGACGAGGAGTCGGGGGATGACCGCGAGGACTCGGAGGGCCGTATCTACACAGGAACGTTGCCGCCAACGGCTCAAGGCTTACCCTTTGAAACATGGCTTGGGATCCTCGGTGAAACGGGGACGGAGGTGGTTGTCAGCGGACATTGTGGATGGTACGCGATATACGCGGCAATGCGTCCACAGGATTAGTGCCACCGAGCACAGCAGTGGCAAATCACGTCAACGCCCTCCAGAAGCAGGTCATCAACGGAATGATAGCAAACTTAGTGGATGAGGCAGCGCTGAGACCTAAGGATTTTGGGACAGAATTGACGGCAAGTGGAAACGCAGCAGCCGCTGGGGCAAGTCTGGAAACGCAGCTCAGTGCGATAGCGACACACTATGTGGAGTAGCGCAGGAACACGGTCAGCACAGAATCATCAAAGGAATTCTGGGTGCGGCCATCGCATTTGCAGGCTATGGTGATGTATGCGCGAGAAACAATTTTTATTCTCGACGAAGATCGGCACGGGTCCACCAGGCCTCAGGCCTACTGGTATGAGAATCCGGAGATTACCAGCAGAGGGCAAGTTGAAACGGGTACCAAACCTACGTTGGAGTCTGGAATGTCAATTGGATTGTTTCGAGATCTGGTTGGAGAAGGTATTCTGCCAACGGTGATGTCATTCAGATGAAAAAAAAGGTGTTACTTACGATGTCGAACGCTTCAAATATTAAGAAGCCAACATGTAACAATTGGTCGGCAAGCGAAACTTGATTTTACTCAACATGACAGAGCAGCTTTGGATCGCGAGCCCTACAAACAACGTAAAACTGCGAAAGCGGCAACCAAAGAACTGAAGGCGATTTCAAGAGTCATCAATCAGCATAAAGACGGAGAGACGGCACTAAAGAGCGAGGACGGGTCTGTAGTCAACGAATCGTTGGTGAGTGAGAGTAAGCAAAGGCACACGGCAACGGCTGGCGTGGAAATGGGCTAGCAAGTAGTAATGAGTCATCACAGTAATCAGAGTACGGACAGCAACAAGCGGGGTACCGTCACCGGAGAAAGCAAGCTGCGAGTGATGCCGGGTTACGAGGAAGGATGCCCGACTGGAGCATTTACGATCAGCAGGAGCGTGTGGTCACCCAAGTAACGGGAGATTTACCCAACACGAGCATTGAAAAGAGCCATGGAGCAAATCAAGACAGTATAATACTGCGTAAATTGTCTGAGGACATAGGGGAGCAAGGCATCAATCACAAGGGTACTGATGGAAGGAACTGCTAGAAGAGACGAGGGCGGGATTGCAGAAGGATAATGACTTGTAACGGATCAAACAACACTATCATACGGTTCGGCAGCAGCAGCATAATGGAAATACGGCTAAACGTTTCAGACTACACAGAAGACTTATGAGACGACAACAACGATTACAACATCGCAATTCTCGACCTACCCAACAAAATGGATAAGGCGATAGGACTTGCAACATACAGCATACGATGTTTGGCATTGCACATACAACAAATAGCCAGGAGGCTGCAAAGCCTCAAAGAACAAGGAGAACGAGGGCAGACAGATCTGATCTTCCTTCAAGAAACGCACCTATAGGCGGAAAAAGTCGCAACAGCGGCACAACAATAAGCCGGAATGTGGATTTTCAAGTACAGCGCAGCGCACAAGTACTAGTTGTGGACGTCAGGAGGTGATAGACGGGCTGGTGTAGTCATCCTAGTCAATCCTTACGGATCGGTGAAAGATGTGAAGGAGTGGGGTACGGAGTATTGGAGTAAGCATTTGATGTTGGCGACGGTAACAATAGCAAGGAAACCGTTTTTGTTCGTCAACGTCTATGCGCCTTCTGTTGGGCCGGCAAGAATCGCTTTCTACAACTGTTTACGTAGGATCTCATTTCCGACGGCAGACTGAAAGATCGATGGGAGAAAGTGGATCTATCGGAGCTCGACGAACCCATATCTGCAGAGGAAGTGATCAGGGCCGATGCTCAATGTACGGAAATCGGTAGCAATCAGACTCGGACGGGACCAGGGTGCAGATAGTGAGCAGACCTGATACTCTCGAAAACCGCTCTACTTCTTGAATTGCTACTGTCTGTAGTGCTTTGTTGGCTATGTAAATAGACGTTTCGTCGGCATGACCTGCTACCTGCAGCTGATGCTCCTTGCCGTTGCTCGCTAACTGTATTCCTTGTAGCCGTGGATCTCAATCTCATCGTAAAGCAAGTCTACGGCTATGATAAAAAGGAGGGGTGCTAACGGGCACTCCTGCCTGATTCCGCTGGTGACCCAACCTCTCGTGATAACTCACCGTTTGCCAAAACCCGCACCGTAGTGTTCGTGTGAATTGCTTCAATGATTCTGCAGAATCTATTTGGTACTCCTTTTGCTCGTAATACTGAAAATAAAAATTATCTGTCCAGAGAGTCATACGCTTTCGCGAAATCCAACATGAGGACTTGCACTTCAGTCAATGTGTCCCCCCTCCGACATGCTTCTTTAGCTGCTTCAAAGAGCTAATCGCTTCGTATATTGTCCTCCCAGGGGTAAACCCGAACTGGGTGGTGTGAACTAAATCCCCTATCCGCTTCCTCAACCTCCACGCTAAGCTCCTCGTAAGAATCTTATAGTCTGAGTTCAAAAGTGCAATCGGCCGATAATTCAATGGGTTAGTTGAGTCGCCTCCTTTACTAATACTAAAGGTAAAAGCTTCCACGAAAGATTTCGGTGTGACTCCGTTTTCCATTGCTGTGTTGGAAAGTTTCGTTAAAATCGGTGCGAGGGAAGTTTCATAGTCCAAATACCAATCATTGCTCAACGCATCTGGGTCGCAAGCCTTGCCTCGCTTGCATTTAGCTATAGGGCAACATGGCCATCACACAGCAAACGCAACAGGAGGTTGCGGAAGTAGATTCAGCACGATATTTGGGTTATTTGGCTGGAACAGCCAACACAGTGACTGAGACGTGGAGCAGCGTGTTCAGTGCACTCCCAGTCCGGTTAGCACTAGCAGAAGGGAAAGCGAACACAGTGCAGCCGCGCGCAACCATCGCTGCTCCTAGTGTAGTACCTAAACAGCTATATTTTGCGAGACATGCTTGGCCTACGAAGGATACTATCAAGCAAGCGGATCAGAGGGTTCGACACTTCGTGTGAAAAACCTCTTTCGCACAACCGGACGCGACAACAGCAGGGTGGGTGAGGAAAGAATTAGCGGAGACAGCAGCCAATCTAGGTGGCATAGGAGTGCCGAATATTTGGGCCGAAGTGGTAGCAATGAGTGCGACCACGGTGGCTATGGGCAATGTCGGATATGACATTGATGCAGATCCCAGGCGACCTGATTCTGCTAAGAGATGACGAATAGGAAGAGTACGTCGTACCGCAATTGATTGAACCGAGTGCGACACCGATGGATCACAGGGAGAAGATGTGTGCAATGGGAGATGACCCAGCAAGTGCATCATGGGAGTATAGCGGACGCAGCTGAGAGCGTTAAGGATAGTCATTTTCCGGTTTCAAACTGGAGGTCTACAAGTACAGATCAGGATGAGCGAGATTACGAACACGAGGAGAGCGGAGAGGGGGATTTTTGTATAAAAAAGAATGGACTGGGTCAATTTGAGATCTTTGGAATTGTAGGATCTTCAAGGACGGAAGTTAGAGTGGAAAGCGTTGGAACAATTGGTGGACAGGCCTGCGAAGGGCAGGGTTGGTGACATGGTGTTAATACGCTTGTTGGAAATAGGAGTCGTGTTATTCTCGCCAGTGAACCATCCAATACCAATGGACAGCAAATCGGCGAACATATTCAAGAAGTTCTGCTGTAATTTACTAGTCAACTATCTGGAATTGATATATAGAGGCCGACAACCGGATGAACTGATAGTTCAGCACTACTTAAATGAGCCGCATCATCGTTTTGAAATTATGAAAGGAGCGGTACCAGAGCTGCTACATACGTGGGGGTCTTCAACCAAGCGGGTGCCATGGGCAAAGTGCAGTGGGGCGGTTGCTAAAGCTGGAGGGAGTGCTGGCGTATCAGGTTCAAACCTTCATGAAATTGAAATGGGGCAGATTGCGCTTGTGGGTAAACAAAGACACAATGGACAGCTGCAAAGCGGATCAATGTGCCAATATTCCACACCAAGGGGAAAATCATCTAGTATGGACTTGCAAGGACGCTCAAGTCTTGTGGGAAGTTTTCCTGCAGACATGGCGCAATGGCGATGACGACGGAAGAAGTCAGCACCAACGCAGAATGGATATTTTAGATAACATCTTTTGTTTTCGACTCAAGCGGCTGCTGCAATGGATAATCAACTGGGGGAAGCAACATCCGGACTCAGTATGGGAAGAAATGAACGACATTGTGCAGGATCTATGGGCGGGGGATTGTGCACTAACGGTAACGGCGATCTGGAGATGGAACGTCAATCGGGTGCATGCTCTCACGGTCCAACATAGCACGCTAGAAGAAGAAGCGGCAGGACTGCGGAAAGGATTGGTGGAAGCTGCTTGCCGCTTCACACTGATATTGTTTTACCGCTTACAGCTGAAACAGGACCCAAGCTGGTGGCGACGAACTTGACACTCACGTCATGGAACGGATCAACTGCGCACCGGGTGATTACCCCATTGAAAGGGCCGACGAGAATTGGATTTTTTATGGAGGGTCCAGGGGTAACTCAGGACCCGGTGGAAGCGGCAGTGTGGTAGTGGAAGTGAGCATGGCGGAGAGGGCACTTGAGCAAGTCAGTAGTTCGTTCTTGTGGGCAGCGGCAACGGCGTTAGGAGGACCAACAACAGAGCGGAATTTGTTGGATTGAAGCGACTGCAATCGAAAGCAGTGGACATGAAATGAAGCAATATTCATGTTGTAGGTGATAGTGCGTTGATCATCGGGTGGATGAGAAGCAAACGCATACTCAAATCGGAGAAGATGAAACACTGGTTTCGAATTACACAGCGATTAGCAGATATGTGTGGCGTGGCCACCGTTACAGGCAACACAATACGACGGCAGATTGGATTGCCAACTACGCAATGGACAAGCAACAGAGTGCTACAGTGACAGCGGCAACGGAAGGCACATCGCAAGAGCTGTTCACTGGAGCAGACACCAGACAGGGAAATTATGTCACCTTTTGGTGGGAGAACGCGGGTAGTACGTAGAGTGACGAGAGCGGAGCGCGACGCATTGGGCTCTCAGGACGAAGAGTGGGGGAGAGGTAGTGTGTGACGCGTGTTATAGGCGACATGGAGGAATTGCCAGGCGTGTATGATTATTAGAGTTCGGCGAAAGCCAGTAACACAATAAACCGTATAATACAACAACAACAAAAATCAATACTGCGCTCCAACATCTCGTCGATGATTTCCCGCCGTTCGTCGTCTGTCAGGTTCGTCATGGTGAGGCTGTTTTGTTCAAGATGAAGGTTGTGCACTCGGGGCAGAAATTGAGAAAATGAAAGCCTCGAGGCGCTGTCTCCCAGAACGAGTGGTAGTGGCTTGCGAGTGAGTTAGCGAACAAACTTGGTACGAGGTGATTGGTTGAATCGCGCTCTGTATTTTCGTCCAATCAGGGTGCAAATCGTAGTAATGTTGACGAAAATAGAAACGGTAATTTTCGTTTGTTGTGAACATTGTCAGCCAGAGGAATTAGCTAATAAAGTTGAAAGGCTGCACTACATGTACATCCGAAAGTTTTCCGAGCCAGAAGTTTACATTGGTCTGATCTGGCATTCTGCCGCTGCGCTTGGAAGGGCTAAACTTGTGCTCAAAGGGTTACACCACCATCACGCCACTATAATACCAGTCGACCCACTCCATTCGAGTGTTACTCGATCGGTACTTAAGCTACGCGTTGGAAACAAAGGCGACCAACTATCCGATTTCGCGACAGACGTCCGCTGGGGCGTTAAGTAAATCCACTCGACTGTTCTGGCAGACAAAACAGACCAGACTGGCCGATGGAACTGCTCGTGTCTCCGGAGAATCTACAGATAACAATTTCACCACATAGATCTGCTATGATAAATTCGTCTACTTACGTACTTTTTCGAGTCCTTCAGCTGCAGAGATATCACCAGCACAGTAACTCGACATTAGGCTTGTCTTTTTGCTGTATATGGCCCTCACTAGATACTTACTAACGTGAACTTTACAGTAAGTTTCATGTAATAGTGTATATAAGGTATGAGAGTTAATGATTACCATTGTATCATTGCACACAGCGGTAAACAATACCAGGCCGTCGTATACTACGAGGATGTCGAATGTATGACGGCCAGGCTGATCGTTCGTCTGCATGGTCGAACGCCCTCGTGGTCTCGATTGGAATGTTGCCAGCATTCTCCCAAGTTGGATCAGGCCAGACAACCCACTTAACTAAGTATAATATAATGTTGTTCACTAGATTCTTTGCATACAACATCTCTACTGCATATATGTCGGGGCCTCTGTCTGGTATTGGCGAGGTGGCTTTGTTGGTCGTGTGATCCGAGGGTCAGCAGGGAGGGATGATTACGTAGGGCGGAATCTCGTCGGTTTCTTCTGTCTCGGCGTCCTCTTTTACATGATCGGTGAGTGGGTCAGCAGACATATCGAGGGGCCTTGTTTCGAGCGGGGAGAACGAGTTGTCGAAGGGGCTATTGGCTTGATCTTCGACCTGATCGGGACTGCCAATAGTCGCCGGGCGAGATGTCTGCAGTGTACCATTGAGTCGCCTCCCTCGAGCTCGAATAGCACGTTGAAGGCAGCTAAGTAGCGCCATGAGCTTGCTGCAAGGTTTAAACCAAAATGAACACTTTCCTGATGCATCGCCGTATAAATACCTATAATTATATAGATAGAAAATAGATCATCTCGGTACAACTCAAATAGAATTTGCAAATGCGAAACGGCTGCTGCGATTATTATTGTAAAAATATTTGTATTATAATATCTTTGAAGATAATCGCCAACATCAACAGAAAACTGCCCATAACGTTTCTACCACTCAACGAAAGCAAAATCTAAAGCAAGCACAATCTTTGCAAAAACAATGAATAGCTTTATTGTGGAGTGATTATTACGACTTTGACGATTTATGTCCGTTTTTGACATAATTATACCACTACATCTGTAGCTTCATCGTCTTTTTCTTCTTCTTCTTCGTAGTCTTCTTCGAATTCATCTTCAAAGTACTCACTGGCGTAGCCGGCTTTGTCTTGATCATCAATAAGGCAGTGGTTGATGTAGATGAAGACAAGCTTCTCCAACGTGTCCATGCGAAGTCGACATCGCCGCTTGGTCATATATATACCCCACACACGTTCAGATGCAGCTGACGATGTTGGGACCGAAAATATCCGCAACGCAGTCACCGACAGCTGTGGAAACTGTGCTGTTCCATTTTGGGCCTAATACTGTAGCCCTGAAAAACTCCAGTTCTCAGCTCGGAGAGAAAGCGAAATCGTAGCTCCCATCGTCATGAAGGTAGCCAGCTCTGCCTTGCACTTCTCAGCCGTGTATTCGCTGAAGAAATCTTCCACGTACTCGACGAATTGGGTTTTTGCCTCAGCCTTCAACTCCGGAAACCAATCAAGTCCAGCTGACTTTGGTATCAGAAGATAAGCAAAGCTCATCGACTCTGTTTGTAGAAACCCCCATCTCGCTTTCACTGCCGCTTTTAACTTGTTGACAACGGCGGTTCCAAGTGTTAACTCATTAGTCCAGGATATATCGAGGCGCCGGAAGTAGTCGTAGACCATAAATAAGTCTCCCCGGTCGCTCTCAAACTTGCCAATGATGTTGCTCGGAAACGACAGAACATTTATGAGCTTTCGCAGCCTGTTCCAAAAGCCAGGGCCAGACACGATCTTCTTCAGCTTCCTTACAGCGTCCTTGTTCTGGATGTCGTCGAGGATGGCCGATTCATCGTTTTCCAGCAGCGATTGAACGGCAAACTTTGCTGCGAGCAGATATCGACATGCGTTGTAGTGGGTATACTACCGAGTCGGAACCAAACCGTGAGATATATCGAACCGATCGCGAAGTAGGTTGAACGCCGCTCTAACGTGCTGATGCTCGTTTATAAAGCGCACAACGGAGTACGTGTGTTTGATAGTCGGGCTGAATTCTTTGAGCTCGCAAACGTCCTTGATGAGAAGGTTCATGCCGTGCCCTACACCCGTTCGCGTAAGCAAGTCGATACTTCTCTTTGATGATTTTCCATGCCCCATGAGTATTCTTTGCGTTGTCGGTCACCACTGCAACACACTTCGGCGCACCCAACTCCTCCACCACTTCCAGGATGTGAGTTGCAATAAGATCAGATGTCTGGCGGATGCCTACCGTAGACAAACTCTTCAAGAAGAATGATTTTGACCCCGGATTGACCACCACAGAGTTGACCACGTGCTCGTTTCGTGAGTTGGACCACACGTCACTAACGAGTGCGAATGATCGAGCACCGTCCAGAAACTTTCGGCAGCGAAAATACAGGTCCTGGTACTGTTTTGGAGTAGCGTACCAGCCAACACCTTGACGGGATGTACTCACCATTTGCGGGGCGCAAGCTCTTGATCAATGCAGCAAAGACAGGAGCCTCCACCACGCGGAATGGGATACCCGTTCGAAAGAAGAATGTAGCCAGCGCTGTTGTAATAGTGTCACGCTCGCCAATCGTAATCTGATCAATCCATGTGGTCGATATCTCCTGTTGTCGTAGACACTAGTTTGGTGTACCCGTTTTCACCGCTGGTACTGGGAGGAGTCGCTTGCTTGCGCATTGCTGCTCGAGTACCCTTTGGGTTTCGAAGAAGGCCTTTTCTTTCAGATCGATACCGGGGCAGCTCGCTCGTTTGTGATACATCAGCCGTTCGCGACCCCATGGAACTTTGTGCCCGCATTTCCGGCACTTGCCTTTGTCGATTTTGCCATACCTCTCAAGGTACACGTTGATGTCGAACTTTGCAGGGACATAGATGCTTGGAGTAGGTCGAAGGCGTTCAGCATCGCGGCAGTGTGTGTAGGTCGGAGGAGGAAGGGGCTTCGTGCTCAGAGAGTAACATGAAAACTGAAGACAATAGAGTTCTAACTTCGGCCAACAGACTCGGTTAGGCTGGCGTCCTACCCCGGATTAGTATACGATGTAAATCAAGTTTGCCGCCTGCAATTGAGCTCTCCCACGTCCTATCCAGCATGCAATAACAGACGCGTTTCCGTACTAACGTGGCTGTCCAAAGCCACCAAGCAGATTAACCACTTGCTCAGCCGAAGCGTACGGTGCTATAGACAATTAGTCGAGAAATGTTGTTTTTCTATCACGTACGAGCTGGAAACTATTCAGTTTGCAGATATCCGAGCTCTCTGAAAAAAGTTATGGGAGGTTACAGAAATTCTCGATTTTACCTTGATTTGAGGCTACTGACATGTTTATGATTTTTACTACACACTAACTGTAAAACAAAAAACATGTAGACTGTAAGCGTACACGGTCGGCATTGCTGTAAGCTTACGAGGAAAACTGTATTATGAGTGTTACTAGTATGATAGAACTCGTCGGGTGCGGATACGATGCGCCCGTAAAACTATGATATAATACCACCAACAGTGCGGCACTTAATCTTGAGCTGAGGCATCACCGCCACCACCAGCGCTTCGATGCGACCTAGTTGGAGCTATTTCGAACGTAGTACGGCTCATCCTGGAACTCAGCGTCACAGTACGGGAATAGTGTGTCGTCGTCTGATGGCGTGAACAGCTCCTTGCCGGCGTAGATCATTACGTAGCAGCCAGCGGCAGCACACACAGCAATCACGAGCATCGACGCGCCCTTGTCCAGGACCGACATCTTGCGCCAGAACACACGCAGGTAGATGATCAGTGGCATGAGCAGGCAGCTCGTTGTGTGGGCAGTGGCGCCCGTGAAGTCCACCAAGTCCAGGAACCGCTTACGCGCTAGAACAGCGCACACCACCAAGACCACGATGATGCAGATGCGCAGAGCAATGTAGCGCAGCGCGTTCTGGGCACCACGGTACGGCTCGTGCAGCTGGGCCTCCGTGATCTCCTCACCGAATTCGAGCGCCACGCGCAGCTGGGACATCCGACCTTCCGACTTCTCGACCATGCTAGACGTAGACACCTGACGTCCCGAAAGCTCGTTGGGCGTCGAGCTGCGCACATACGATCCTTGCAGCTCCATATCCTGCTCCACGTTCGCACGGTCCTCCTCGCCGTTGAAACGCACGACCTTGGGACTCTGGTGCATGCCCAGAACGAGGCGCTCCGCCATGTAGAACGGCGGCATCATGAGCGTCGAGAAGGCGATCGTAATGTGGATCTGCATGAACAGGTACGCCATCACCACGGCACCGCGGTCGGCAGTGAAGCCCAGAGGTGCCAAGCCAAGCGGATCCGTGGTGCTCACGATTGAGTACAGGATGTTGCCCGATAGCTGGCAGCCGCCGGCCGTGTAGCCGACCAGTGCGACCACGAGGAAAAAACCCGAGATGAACATGATCGTGATCACCACCACGCGGGGCATACGCTGTGGCTGCGAGTGCTCGCGGTGGAGGTCAGGGACGACAATGGCAGCTCCGTACGCCAGAGCAAGGTTACCAAAACACATCAGCACCTGGTGGGGCGACACGTCCGGCGATGGAATAGAGCTGTGGCCGCGCATGTTCCACTGCAGCACAGCCACAGCGATGATGTCAGCGATGACTGTTCCCAAGCTAGCAGCGAACGCCATACCAGCACTCTCCTTCATCGTCGGTATCAGACAAACCGGGATGACCATGAGCGCCATGAAGATGATCCAGAACGTCTGACTGAACGAGTCCGGGAACAGCACGTCCAGCAGGGTGCTGCCCAGTACCAGGAAGGCGCACGGCGACAAGAGGCACACGCCCATTTGCGAAAGCACCGTAAAGAAACGGCCCCACTTTCCCAGGGCCCATTCACCGAGGTCACCGTACGTCTTGACGGACGACGGGGACACGAGCAATACTCGAGAGAGCTTGAGCGTGGCGTACGTGTTGGCGAAGATCATGAAGGCCAGCGCGATCGAGGCGTATACGGCCCCGGCGCGCGCGTAGTTGGCGGGTATTGTGAGCGACCCCATGCCACAAACTGAGCAGAAGAGGTTGAACGAGGCCTTGGCATCGTCCATCGTGAAGAAGGCCGACTTGGCGCTGTCACGCTGCGCTGAAGAGGTGGTGGACGTGTGAGGCGCCATAGTTGACCGGACGCTGTCTGCTGTAGCTACTGCTGCTGGTCGTAGCCTCCCGAGAGAAGAGGAATTTCAAAGTGAGACGTTTGGTGGCTCCGTCATTTCTAATCTTATACCCACCGCAGTGCATGTCTGCGTTGCATGCCGTGGACTCCACGGCGTGGAGTCTCGCTAGCAAACGCGTATAGTCAAGCCAGGCGTCGGGTGCAAGAACGCCCGATTAATAGGGGAGCGTCCGCGCTCTGCCCTCTGCATGCCAGCTCCCCGCGGTCTCCGAGCCACAAGAATCTGCGGGACCAGGGTGTCTATAATACGTCGAAGTACACTGAATCATTCTACTGTACGTATGGGGTAAACTATACTCGTCTATTACAGAAATGTAGACGACACGCGACGAGGCAGAAATGGGAGGTCAGAAATTCGATCGCGCGAGTGGGGTTGCTGCGCCGGCGAAGCTCACTCACAGAGGTGACTCTATAATCGCCAGTGTGGTCGGCACGAACATTAATGACGTTTCCGTCTTCCAAGGTATCTTCCTAAAAGCCGACGAGGTTGGGCCGTATTTGCATGCGTAAATTTGTACTAACGTTACATGTAATAGTAGAAGTGCGATTGTGTTTGTACAAACGGGTTATAAAAGAAGCCTGCTCTTCTCAACAACCGCGCCGTGGTCTGGGACGTAAACCCCGTGCCCAAGTCGACTCGCACAGCGACGCAGTGAATTACGGGAATGGCCCTATGAACTTCTTCACCCAGCACACGGTATTATTAACGCTAAGTGTGTGTGTGTGCGTGCTTTCTTCTTCTTCTTTTCTTCTTAGTCAACTATGATAGGAGACAATAGGTTTTGAGTCTTGATCGAGATTGTCTAGCGAGCGTGATGATCACATGCCCCCGACGACTCACAGTATGAGGACCTTTGCGCCACAAAAGCCATCGTATCTCCGCTATCTAGCCATATGACGGTTTACGGTAATGCACAAATAAAAAAACCCACGGTCACCCGCCTGGCGTCGGCGTGCTAGATTTCGCAGTACTTTACACTGCTACATGTACCACCACGAGGTCTACGGTTGGCGACTGCACCATTCAATGCTTGCCTATTCGAGGTAGCTCGTACTGTGTGCACTTGGTAATGTACCAAATGGCGTCGGAAAAACCCGGCCCGTTTTC
>KV725214.1:988-45580 GCA_000500205.2 Phytophthora lateralis
AAATGTCGATATAGGTTTTTTAACAACTAAATGGAAATAACTGCGCCTACTTTTTGGTCCAATGACTTATGTCGAGTACAATAACTCCTGTGACGACTGGATCGGCTATCTGACGCGTGCAATCGGTCATTGGTCTCTTGAACAATGGTCGGACGTCCGCAGGCGACCTGCACTTGCATTCCAAGATGTATTGCCACAAACCCTTGTGGCAATACATCTCCACCGCCTTGCACGAACCTCCACGATGACGGCAAGACACGCCCCTTGCAGTCGATATTTAGGTCTTTGAATACTCTGCGCTATGGACCGGCTACGCCGTCGTAAACCCGTACGTCTCGGTGTTGAGCGTGGCGTGCAGCATTTCCTTGAGCTCTGCTCGCGACGATGCCAGCGGAACGTCCAACCGGTTGAAGCACGCGTGGCTTCGGATGTACGGGGAGTGCACGCCCTTCAACGTGAACAGGCAGATCTGGCCGTCGTGGCTCGTCAAGTGTCGGAAGCCACCGATCGGGACTCGCGAGCACCCCGTTGCAAACTGCAGCAGGCGGTGCCGGCACTCTGGGTGCATATCCCGCACCAGCTGCCAGAACCACCGAAGCACTCGCGTCCCCGTCAAGTTCTTGGAGCACCTCGTGTGTGCCTCCCAGTCCGTCACGTCGATGGAGTCGCAACCGCATAGCACGTAGTCGAACTCGTCCGCGTCGAAGAGCATGAGGATCTGCCGCGGAATCACTTGGTACAAGCCTTTCAAAAACACGTACAGCTGGCTCGAAACGCTTTCTAGTAAATGGTAGTGGAGCCACCGCTTTGCGAATTCGTGCTTGTTTTCATCGGTCACCGGGATTTCACCACCGTTTGGCACCAAATCCACCGTCGCCATGGCTCCACTTGCATCTCTGCGCGTTGCCGTGAAATCTAGTCCGAGCGTCACGGCACCATCGTGTTTCAACATCCACAGAAGACTTTTGTACGTCACTGGATCCAAATCCTCGTAGTCGCGAAAAGTGATAGGAATGCCGAGAATGAGCTTCAGTAGCGCCGGTGCAAAATGAAAGCCCATCACTTCGCCCTCTAATAGTGCACGGCCAACAAGACGTCCAACTGCGAAATAGTACGCTAGATACTCCTCACCAATCGCCTGCTTCGAATTTACGTTGAAGAAATACGTCTGGGTCGCATGGTTCGTGCAGGTGAAAACCCCCAGCGACGGGTCGATAACCAGCTCCGTCACGAGCGCGAACCATTCGCGGTGGACACCCCCAGCGTCTACAGCAGTCTCTGCAGCAAAGTCAATTCGCACCACTGAATGGGTATCGTTGTCATCCATACAGCACAAGTACTCCATGGACTCCTCGACAACGTGTTCACGACGTAGAAACAGCTTCAGCACTTCCAGTTGAGGTGGGACAATCAGCGTAGAAGTACAGGCCACAAAATGCGCGAACTTAGTCGGGAAGTCTTCTTTTGACAAATTGACCAGGCCCTTCACGTCAACATTTCTGGACGGGGGTGGCCCCGTCGCGAACACTAGTGCGTCGGCTTCGTCGGCAGCCACGGTCTGTATTTCCATCAGCTTTGTTTCATTTTCCAGCTTTCTAGTTACTGAACCAGGCTCTCCGTCGGGTATCACTTCCATCTCAGTCCCCATTTCTCTGCCATCTTTGTAATCCCCTTCCTTGAACACAGCAACATATCCAAGGTACTGGGAGCAGTTTTGAGTCGCCTCCGCATTCCGATACCAAAAAGCCTTCCCGCTGCAGTCAAGCTTGCGTTGCCATTCTGCTCGACGCCTAGCACACATCACCACAACGAAATCAGGAAATCAGCATGCGTATCAAAGCACAGACCACAAAATAACAATCAACAACGCACCTTGCCCGCACTTGTCGAGCAGTAAGAGGGTTTCTTGCCCGAGCTCTCTCTGTCGGTGACAGCTTGAGCTTCTCCCCGCAAAGAACGCAGAACCTGAACCTCTGCATATTCGCGAATGCACATACTCTGCATCGCACCGCCTCCTCCTCTGCGTCTCTGCAAGCAACCGCCACCCCGTCTCAATCAGCAGCTTACAGCTCAACACTTCAACCGACCTCCTGCAGTCTCTCATCTTCTACGTACAGCGTTGCAACATCAATGCGGTGCTCTCCGGTCGCGTCCTCCCTGCGGAAGCCACAGCGTCAACACCTCGAAACGCAAGAAAAACAACAACGAAGAGTCCACCGCCTACCTGGCGATCAACGCCTGCTGCAAATCGCTGTAGCTGCGCTCGCGGTACTTGCGCTGCAGTTTGCGGAAGATGTAGGCGACGATCAGGTACAGTGCCACCTGGGAGGCCACGATGAGCACCACTAGCAAGTCCGCCATCTTCGGCCCTTTTCGCCTTCTTCAGACTGAGCTTAATCATTGAAGTCGATGGTCACTAACGAGCATCGATAGAGTCACTGAAGTGGGTGCATTGTCGCCGAGGAGTATCATGAGCGGCGCACTGAACGACAAGAGCGCGCTGGTGCTGGAGCTGGGGGCGCGTTACGCGCGATGCGGTATCTCTGGGGAGCGCGCGCCTCGCTGCATCGTGCGCTGGCAGGTGTGTTGTTGGCGTATTGCGCGTATTGGCTTCGGGGTTGTTAATGGAGTGTGTGGTCAGGTGGGGGACATGCTGCGGAAGCCCTTGAGCGCCTCGGACTGGCGCCAGTATCTGTACCCGGAGCTGCACACGCTATGCTTCGAGTGAGTAGTTTGGATCTGAATCGACTGCGTGGGTTGCGTAGTTAACAGACTGTTGTACTGCCAGTTTGCTGCTGGTGAATCCGACACGTCGCCGATTCGTCATATGTGAAGATCTGCTGCTGCCACGGGTGTTCCGGGAGACGCTCTTGAGCATTTTATTTGATGTTCTCAAGGTGAGTATTGGATGGGAGTAGAGAGTTGTGGTTTGGGGGGCTGAACAAGAGTGTGTTGTGGTTGTGTCAGGCTTCTGCGGTGTCGTTGGTGCCATCCATGATGGCGGTTCTGTATGGTACAGCTAACCACACGGCGTTGGTGGTGGACTGCGGCTGGGCAGAGACGCGACTCCTGCCTGTGTTCAAGGGCATACCGCTCCCTTATCTTTACGAGAGTAGGTTTGGTTACTAGAAGCTGTGGAAGGGTGTGAAAGTGACGCGACGTGGTGTTTGCTGTATTGAAGCTCTGCCTGCTGGAAGCCGAAACTGCTGTGAGTTGATTCAGCGAGAGTTGAAGACGTCTCGCGACCAACCGATGGATAGCTCGAGGGCTGTTGTCACACCGGTGACTGAGGCCATTGCAGAGGACATTCTTGAACGGGCGTGTTTCGCGCAGCAAAAGGTACACCAGGAGAGGCTTCGTATTGCTGGAGTTATTTATCGCGGAGCTCATGCTTCTGTTGTTATGTGCTTTGTGGATTAGGATCCGTTGCCAAATGTGGTTGACGCAGAGTTTCAGACCCACGACAACGATGTGCTACAGGTCGGTTGGCGGTAGCAAAGCCTTTATATATTTCACACGTTGCAGATTCTGACAATGTCACACTTGGACCCTATTTGATTAATAGGTTCCTGGAAGCTTGCGCACTGGAGCCGTAGAGCAGCTACTGATTGGTATGCATTCGTGGTATCGGATGCCCTGCTGCGATTCCTAACACGTCGAATTCACATCACAATTCGATTGTTCAGGTGACGACAGCACGGATGGGACTTCAATTGTCGACGGCATCATCCAAGTCTTGAAGAAAACCCCGCTCGACGTGAGAGCAGCAATGCTGGAGAACCTGCTGATCGTCGGAGGAACCGCTATGATTCCTGGTAAAATTACCGTTTGGATAAATGTTGGTATACTAGGTATTCATTTGCAGCATGCTAACCTATCTACGCTTCAGGCTTGGCGCAGCGTGTCGTGGCTGAAGTACGCGAGGCTCTACATCACGATAATGAGTTTGCCTCGGCTTCGGCTGCTGTTGACCGAGCGCAACTCGTTCAGACATACTTCCCGCGGAACGTACTTGCCTGGGTTGGCGGATCAGTATATGCTGCCACGGAGAGCGCTCGGCTCTCGGCCATCTCCTCTCAAGAATACAGCAGCTCCAAGGGCACCAGCATCTCTGACTGGCTCACTGTCGCTGAGGAAGGATTCTAAGGAGAAAAGGGATTTTGCAGCGAGTACTTGCCGGTGCGTGGATTTGAATGGTTAGTGTATTTCCTATTGCCGAAATTGTTGAGCTATGAAGTGATTAACAAACCTTCGTCAGCATGTATGGCACCATGGCTTCATAAGCGAGACGGCTTTAATGTAGCGTTTTAGCCGTCAGACTTACTTACTCGTTCGCATTCCGAGTGGCTTACCAGTGTCATCCCATGGCGCCTTCATGCCAAGATCAGGCATGTTTTTGAGATTGGTAGTCGCGGCTCCACTAGGCCGCTTCAACGGAGCGACGTGATGCGGCAGTGCTGACTTGCGTGGTTGCATCTCTCTCGCCACCTTTGCGTCTGCCTCTGCCGACGATTTCACACCTTCCTCGCGTCGGTGTTCCTCCTTGGAGTCGGCTCGTAGTTGACTCTTGGTGCGTGATGTGATACAGTCGACTGCTGCGGCATCTTCCTCCTCGTCTTCGTCAGGAAATTCGTTGTCGACCTTCCACAGACTGATGCGGCGTAGCTCTTCACAGCCACGCACTCCATTGCGATACGTCTTGAGCTGGATACCTTCCTTCTGAAGCGAGACGTCGGGGAAATTGGTGTCAAGTAGTGGCTGCTCTTCCTCGCCATTTTCAAGGTAGACGTAGAAAGTGTAGTCATAGTAAAGAAGCACAAGCACGACGCCACCAATGTGGATCTTGCTCGCAATAGCCTCCACATCCTATATAGATTCATTCCCAGCAACGTTGAGTGAGCAATTAATCGAAAAGCATGACACTACCAACATAAACCGACCTGGAATGCAGCACACTTGCCCATGGCAATTTCAAAGAAGCACTCAACATTATCATCCTCAAGCCAGCTTCCAACGTTGCCCGCACTCTTGACAAATGAGCCCCCGGTTTGAGCCAGTGTTTGCACGAATTGCTCTGCCTTGGACATTTCTTCCTGCATGGCAGGCACAATTCCTGCCAAGTGCTCCATCGACGGGGTAAATAATGATGTCGCTGGCATCTTGGAGACTTCGCACATAAAGGTCTACGAAAGCAAAATTGAGACACGATGAGTATTATAACACGGCGACCAGAATGAAACTTGACCACGTGAACATTACCAGAGCACTTTGCTGTCGTCGAAGCATGGGGATGATGATAGGAATGTCTGACAACTCAAGCTTTGGTCCCAGATCCACGTGCCCGTTGTAGCACCAGTTACCGAATCGGAAGAGCACCTCGCGCAAGCTCGGGGAGTTTGTGGAGCCTTCAGCACGAGGAGTGCGCCGAATGAGGAAGGTCTGGTTGTAACCTGTGCCACTGACATCTTTGCACTGCACCTTCAGTGGCTTCGGCGGGCTATGGTGTTTACCGATATTAGCCGCTTGCCACAGCGTAAGTTTCTTCATGTTACTGCAGTCGTCCTCACGGTATGTCTGCAAGTGGATCCCCTGAAGGTGAGCCGAGAGGTCCGGGAAACGGACATCCAGCAGAGGCTGCTCGCCGTCTGCTTCCTGCAACACGACGTAGAAACTACGTTGGTAGTAGATCACCAAGAGCACCAACCCACGCACGAAGGTTTTGCTGGCCACTATGTCCACATCATCGAAACATTCGTAGCCACCGCTCTGCAACTCGAAAAAGGTCCTCGATCCACCATCGTCCAAATCGCCGTCCACCCACGTGTGCTCCTCTGCAGCTTTCATCAACTTGCGTTCAATACGCTCGCTTGAAAGCTCTGCGCCGATGAAGTCGTACACATCGTACAGTGTTTCAAGAGGTGTCGAGTATTGAGACGTCGAGAGCATGGCCTTCCACTCGCAAAGATATTGCAACGAAGCTTGCTGCTTCTGTAGTGCAGGCACAACCACCGGCAGATCGGCGAGCTCCAGGTCGGCACTGCCGAGATCGACCTTCCCGCTGTAGCACCAATTGCCACAACGGAAGAGAACTTCATGAAGGTTGTTCTTGCTGGACCGGACGATGTACGTCTGGTTGTATCCGTCACGCAGTGCCACAATCTCCGGGGTCGGGGCTCCCGAGTCGTCCGCGTTGATGTCGGCTTCGTCGGCCTGCGCCTTGGAGGAAGGCTTGTGCATGGCCTGGATTTGGTCGGCGTTGTCCTTGGCCTCCATCGTTGCGGCTCCTTAGCCTTTAGTTGGTTCCCTACCTTCGAAACTGCTCCACTGAGCGAGAATGGAGGGACGCCAAGATCAAGCAGCTCTTCGGTTGCGAAACTATCGTGGTCTTGCTAAAATGGGACGCACTTGCTGCATGTCAACTCGGAGCATGGCTCGAAACGAATGCAAAGTTTTGTTGTCACATGTACGTATGATTATCTACACGATGAAGCAAGCTAATCTTACTTGAATCTGCAGCGCGCAGTCTAACTGGTGGCTGACCCTCTTTCAGTTGTAGCAAACCTACCACTTGTGCTGCTGAGCCCATGCGCCGGTGGGCTTCGGGCCCGCAGGTGCAGCACTAGGTGCCGGGGGAGCAGCGGGCTGGGTAAGTGGCTTAGCCCACGCGTTTCCAGTCGACTGGGAAGACTGTGGGGCTGGAGTGGGGGCACCACCGGGCGGCGGGCCCCATGCAGCCCCAGGGGGCGGAGGCGGCGCCTGGCGACGGACTTGCGGGTTTTGAACGCGAGCGTGGCGACCACGCATGATGGCCTGGATCTTGGTGGCTGCCTGCGCATCCGTCAACGGTAAAGCCTCCGGGAAGGCCGTGCCGATCTTGGTGTCCTTGCCCCGGCCGAAGCTGAAGCACTTGATGTTGCACAGGTACGGGCCGAGCTGTACGCTGTTGTTCTCCTGGCCGTTCAGGTAGCACATGGTGTACAGGGCCATCTCGAACTCCGGGCTCACTCCGATCAAGCTGCAAAGTGCCATCACATAGTCGTGTTAGTCATGTGGAATGTAGAAATCTCTTGGTGGCAGTAGCCAAGTTTCACCTCGTGGACACGGGCTTCATCTCGTCTTCCCACTGGAACTGGAACGTGATCAATTGCTCCTTGTTGTGGGGCTCCATGAACTTGCACCCGCGCTGTTTAGGGCGAATATAGCCTCTGTAGTCGATGCGGCCGTTGCGCTCCTCGTTGTACAACTGGACCCAATTGTGGCAACCGCAGATCTTGCCCTGCTCAGCGAAAAGCACACGCAAATCCATTAGCAACAAGACTAAATCCTCCACTGGTCAGATAAGTCATCAAGCTCACATTCTTCTCCTCGCCAACGAACACGTGCTCAAAGCCCGACGAGTCGTTGCGCACTTCACGGCGGTACAGTCCGAACCAAATGAGCTCGAGCTTTTTCTTGAAGTCTCCCATGTCGCCCGTGAACTTCTTGTTCTTGACGAGCCAGCTGCAATTGACAGTATACAGTCAGCACTACATCCACACCGCCACCGTCATCACCGCTATACTCACGCGTGGGCATAGCGCATGGGCGCCATCTCAAGCACAGCATTCAGGAACGCGTTGTTCTCCGCCAGCTCCTTGGGCGTCACGCGCTCCGTCACACCTGTCTGTGTATCACAAGGAGCCAAATACCACATAACTTCAGTCACAATTCCACTCCGTTCCTTGCACTCTCACAGCCGGTCGCACCTCGCGCTCGTAGTTGTCCAGCAGGTCGAAGAGCAGCTTGTACGTGCGACGCTCGAAGACGCTCGGGTCCACAAACGTGAAGAGCGGCTCGCGCGCCGCGTCACCGCGGGCGTAGGAGGTCTTGCCATCCTGTAGGTTCAATTCGTAGTGCACGTTGGGCTCCAGACGGTTGGCGTCCAGCTCCCAGAGCTTGTTGCACGCGGCCGAGAGGCTCTTGAGCTCGGCGACTGCAACGGCACAAGTCAGTATTCTATAGGATTTCTCTGCCACTGCATTGCAATTCACCTACAGGTCGGAGTGGCGTTGGCCATGATGCAGGAGCTAACGACTATCAGCGGCTCGGGGCGATCGGGGAATGAATTGCGTCTGTCCTGCAGCTGGATCGAGTGCACCCACGCTGTCGTCAGTTGCTGGACTCACGACCGCAGCCAGCGAATCAGCGTCGACAAAACAGCTGCTGCCACAAGATATGAAATATGCCAGCCAATCAGTATTTCCCCACGATAGTTGTATATAGTTGTGTATCTCCAACATACATATTTTGCTTTTTTCTCGGCAGACTAAGAGCAGGTTCAGCCTCGTGGAACTAACGGCTAGGACAGCACTCTTATCTGCAGCATTCTAATTCTTAGTTGGCAAGATGAGTGTATGGACCAAGACACTCTTGGTTGTTCAACTCGCCGCGCCGCGGGGCCCAAGTTTCGGGTTGGGCTCCGTAGGCGAGGATGCAGCATAGCGCACCTCGAGCGTAGTCGCCATAACCGCAACAAATACAAATTAGTTCACCGCGAGATATCTCGCCGTGAAGCGGCCCGCTTCAAGCGGGACGTGCTGCTCAAGCTCAAGTGCGGCATCGCATGTTGCCACGCCTCGATACAATCGGTGACTTGCAGGCGTCTATGGCGCTGGCTTGGTCTTCAAGAACATGCATGAGATGCGACCCCGACACCGCAGTAACGCACTGAGGATACATGTGAAGCGATGGAATTAGCCGCCGATGCGATCGCGCGGTGATTGACACGGGAGCATATGAGGCATCCCGTTTAACAAACCGCTGGTGGCAACGACTTGTGCTCGCAGCAATATCTACTAGAAATCATTGTACATGCTCGCCTTTTAACCATTGCAGCCATGGCGTGCACTCCGTTGCCTTGCAAAGCACGCCTTCATGGCTCGAGAAGCGCCGACTCGAGGGCCACGAGCAAAATGCCGGGCGCACCAGAAACGTCCGTACCTTTTGTAACGAAGGCTTCAACACTCTATTGCCCGATAACCTTCCCTCCAGAATCCTCAGTTCGGCTCATCCGAGCCAGATGCACTCATCTTACATCATCTACCTCCGGTTTTTCATCATCTCCCAGCAGGATGGTGGTTTTGCTAGGCCAGCGTCGATGATGTGCCACGCCTTGCTTGGCGGCGCTCACCCGCCACTCTCGCACTCGCTTCGCCACGCCCAGAGCTCCGCCGTCTCCTGTCCCGCCCCAGCAGCTCCATGTGGCTCCGTCCTGGCGTCCTGCACACGCGCAGACTGCTCTTCTCGTCCGCGTGCGGCCGCTCGCGCTCGTCTCTGGGCAGTCTGCGCGTCTTCACGTCCGCCCGGGGGGCGCTGCAGGCTGCCGCAGCGCCGACCGCCCCCGTCTCCGAGCCCCTGAGCGGCGGGTACCCCACGACTGCGGGTATGAAGCCTCCCGTGGACGACCAGCACGCCTCCATCGCCGACTTCATGCCCATCGTGCCGCCCGAGTGTCTGCGCGTGCAGCAGGCCGAGCACACGGCGCGCGGCGCCACCGTGGGCCCGTCCTCCTTCACGTCCATGTTCCGCGACATGTCGCCCTACATCAACTTCCACCGAGGCACGACCATGGTCATCCACCTGCCCGGCCAACTGGTCGAGTCCAACCTCTTGGGCGCCGTGATGCACGACATCGCGCTGCTCAACACCTTTGGCATCAAGTTGGTGCTGGTGGCGGGTTCGCGACCGCAGCTGAACAGGCAGTTGTCGCTTCGCAAGCTTTCGCAGAGATTCGACTGCGGCATGCGCATTACGGGCCCCATGGAGCTTCAGTGTGCAATGGACGCGGCCGGCTCCGTGCGCTTCCAGATCGAGAGCTACTTGGGACGAGGAATCGTCAACTCGCCCGGACGAGCGAGGACGATCAATATTTCTTCCGGGAACTTCATCACTGCGCAGCCTGTTGGCGTTCGAGGAGGTGTCGACTTCAAGAACACAGGAGAGATGCGACGACTGAACGTCGACAAGGTGCGCACTGCGCTGGATGGCGGAGACATTGTTCTCATCTCCAGCATCGGCTACAGTGCCAGTGGTGAGGTCTTCAACTGCCTCTCGGAGCAGGTGGCGAGCAAGTGTGCCATCCAGCTCGAAAGTGCCAAGCTTATCTTCATGCACAACGGCGAGGAGCTCATCGACTCGCGATCCAACTCCATGGTGCAGACTCTTGTGATTGAGCAAGCGCAGCAGTATGTCGAATTGGCGCGCCAGAACACGGACATTAGCGGTGATTTCCTGCTGTACTTGAAGGAGTCTATCAAGGCCTGTGTGAACGGAGTCAAGCGTTCGCACCTTGTCAGCCGACACGTGGACGGTGGTTTGCTGCAGGAGCTCTTCACCCGCGATGGTGAAGGTCTTATGATCACAAAGCACATGTACGAAGGCATTCGGATGGCCTCTACCAACGATATTGTGAGCGTCATGCGCCTCATCCAGCCTTTGTTGGACGACGACGTGCTGGTGTCGCGTGATCAGGAGCAGATTGAGAGTAACGTGGACACGTTCACGGTTGTGGAGCGCGACGGTGCGATCATCGCTTGCTGCACACTGCAGCCGTACGAGAACAACTTCGCCGAGATGGGATGCGTAGCCGTCGACCCGACCTACCGCAACCTCGGCAAGGGAAACGCTATGCTAGGATATATTATGCGCAAGGCAGCAGCCATGGGCGTCACCAAGCTGTTCGTGATGACGACCCGAACAGCCCACTGGTTCCTGGAGCGCGGCTTCGTGGAGGCTACAGTGAACGACCTGCCTCCGTCCAAGCTGGCCAAGATCGACCTTAAGCGCAAGTCGAAGGTCTATATTTGCGACATCAGCACGAAGAAAGCTCTGGACGAGAAGGAGCTGCTGCTTCAGATGGAATAACTCGGTGCGCTGCCAATTTTACGATCGACCGACATTTTGCCTATCGGTCGACATTAGAACGGATGCAGGAAAGCGAGCAAGCCAGTCATATTTAACTCACAGCAAGCTGCTCGGACATTTTCCCTCCCAGTCATTCCCATGGTTTCCATCTATCCTGAGCTGCTCTGTTGACTGACGCTATTTGGCTAGACCGTCTCGCGTTTGGCAGGCATATCCTGTGTAACCTTGGAAGCAGGTGCAGATACCCACCATGTAGTTGCACACACCGCGGTTGGAGCATTCGACAAGGCATTTATTCCCTGCAGCGCCAACAGCAGTACCGCCAGGAACAGTCTTTCCCTGGCAGTTGGTTTCGTCTACAGTTGTGTCCGGGTCGTTTCCGATGGGGCAGTGTCCTGTTGAAGTTGACACCAAGTTGCAGTCAAGTTGAAGTCAGATGAGTGCAGGTCTTTGAGCAAGCGTACGTTTCGAGCAGTCTGCGCCGAAATATTCCGTGGCTTGCAGCTCGCCGCTCGCCGTCCCGACAGCCCAGCCAGAGTCGCAGACGCATCCAAAAATCCTGTCGGCGTCCCAGGTCGCGGAGAACTGCAGGCGACAAGCAAATGGTCAAGGTCTGACTACTCCAGCAAACAAGTTTTGCTAACGGACGTACCGGTTGGCCTCCATAAGTCGTTGCTGCGGAAATGGGCAGTGCATTTTTGGTGGCGGCCATTTCGCGCATGCTCATGCAAGTGCCTCGGTCTGAGCAATCGTTTGGGCAGCCCACTACATGCACACAGCAACAGGCGACAGTGGCGGTGAGCAAAACCAAAGTCTCGTAATAACGAAACACCGTACTTCTCTCGCATGCAGAGCCTTCAAAGCCAGGAAAGCATGTGCAGGTACCAGCGCTTCGGTCGCAGATTCCCATGCCTGAGCATTCTACTAGGATGTCATGGGCAGTGACAATGCCCGTGGGAATGGAGGTCCACGCGTAGTTCGATGGGCATACACCTGCACATATGGACGCCCGGTTAAAATGGCTACCTTTGTCGGCGCGAATCAACGTCAAATACTTACGCGTAGAGCAGTCTGGTGATTTGTAGTCTGCAACGTCCGTCGGCGCACCCCATCCAGTGCCACAAATACACACTTTTGATAGCAGCGTGCAGGTACCATGGCCACTACAGTCGTTTACGTACGTGCAACCTTCACCACCGATGGTGCTGCTCTCTTCGATGGTATTGCCGCCCGCATCTCGAGTGCGCACAACAAAGTTCCCGACGGCTGAGTTCGGAGGTGTGGTGATCTGGTCGACTGTAAATGAGAGACCAGCGCTGGGCAGGATATTCGTGCCTGCAATCTTCAGTTTCACTGAGCTCGATGTCGCAGTGAGCACGGAGCTGGCAATCGGAATCCCAACCAACGATCCTGCGACGAGCGTGACAGCTCCGACACTGTAGCCATCAGGAAGCACAGCCTCAATGTAGCCGCCAAGAGGGATGGTCGCGACTGTGTCTACTGCCACTGTCGCTACTGTGAGTGTGTCGGGGGACTTGAGTAGCGGACGCACGCGGCCGTAAGTAAGCGGTTTCTTGACGATTGGCGTACCGGGTATTGTCGTTAACTGCTCGAACAAGTTGCCCGCACTGTCGGTGATAGTCATAGTGAACGTCTCCCACGTCGTTACGCAGTATTCCACGATGAATTGGTCGCACGAAGTTCCGGGATTCGTAATGCCCTCCACAGTAAATCCGCGGCCAGTTCCTGGGACCACAGCAGTGTTTCCTGTTATCATTCGTGCCTTGGTTGCGCTCAACGACCCGAACACAGTGTTCACTGTGGGTAGGTTCGTGGTATGACTGAAAGTTACGGCGCTAACGTCGTACCGGGCCGGAAACGTAACATCAACTCGACTACCCGACGGCAAGTAGGCCGAGTTGGCAAATGCCACGGTGTAGTCCGTGACGATACCTGCCCAGTAAGATGCGGGCGTCACCGTCGCCGAGGAAAGCGTTGCGCTCGTGTAGGTGAGTCCAGCCACCGTCTGGTTTTCCTGGAAGATGGCCCCGGTAGGGTGCCGTGTGTGAACTCCAAAAACTCCCGAGGCCTGAGCCGCCGGGTTGATGATATTGCCATACGTGATCGACACGCTCGTTCCGGCAGCAACCTCTTGGCCAGCAATTGTAAGGCGAATATAAGGCGAGGCCACTTGCACTACCGTCGAGGCTACAGCAATGTTTCCCAGACTGGACAGTGTCGCGCCCGTGAAGACAATTGTGCTGGCACTGAGAATCGGGAACTGCAGTGCAATCACACATCCAACGCGTAACGTGATGCTCGTCGTGAAGGAGACAGTGTATGTCGTCGTCGTTCCGGCTGCCAGTGATGTCGCTGTCACCACCGGGCTGGAAATCGTTCCTAGAGTGATCGTCGATCCCGGTATAGTAGCCGACTCCAGGATTGAACCGCTTGCACTCTGCGTGCGGATCGAATACGTGGAGGTTGCACCCGAGCCTGTGGTGCATGTAGTCAAGTTGTTTGCATCGTATTAGCCTCCGCAGCTCAAAAGCCTCGGTGTGTCATTCGTTTTACCTGGATTCGAGATACCGTCGAAAGTGAAAGCGATCGATCCAGCAGCAGCGTCAGCACCGGTCACCGTGATCACCACTTGTGCACTGGCAGGTATCGCTACCATTGAACTGCTCAAGTCCAATCCCGAGGTGATGGTGAGCGTCGTGGAGGCCACGTAGAAAGTGGAGGGGAACGTGACCACGATCGTTCCGCCGACAGGGACGATGGTTCCCGTCGTGAAGGCCACATCCACATTACCCGCGACACCAGCGACAAGAGATGCAGGTGTGATGGTCGCAGGCGAGATGGCTGCATCTCCTCGCTCTGCGCATGTCAGCCACAGCAGCAATAGCAGCCAGCACATGGCATCCACCCTTTCAAGATCCGCCAACCTAGACTTGCTTCGACGATTACGCAATCTCTAGAATCGTTTCTACAACTGTTCCAAGAGTAAGCAGCTCATTCGAGTACACATGTGGCGCCGAGCTCTTGTGCGTTGCGCGCCTGCGCTCCGGTCGTGCGGTGTGCCCGCGTCGCTCTCTTGCCGCGCTCTGCGCAGGGCACAATCCTCCGCATCGCCACTGCTACGCGCTACCAGCGCCGCGTTCCCGAGCTACAGCCGCTGCTTGGCCACTCAGAGCAGCGACAGTGACACCACTGGCGCGCCGGGCGTCGAGAGTCCCGGCGAGAAGTTCGTGATGGTCTACACGTGCAGCGTATGTGAGACGCGCTCGGCCAAGACTATCAGCAAGCATGCCTACTACAAGGGCGTAGTGCTGGTGCGCTGCCCCGGCTGCGAGAACCTGCACCTTGTGGCGGACCGGTTGGGCTGGTTCGAGGACGATGGCACAGACGTGGAGACGCTGCTGCAGCAGAAGGGCGAGAAGGTGCGCTTCGTCACGGGCGAGGACGTGCTGGAGCTCACGGAGAAGGACATTCTGGGCAACAAGAGCGACGAATAGACAGCAACAAGTGCAATTACAATAGCAACGACAGCGTTCTTTTGCGAAACAGAGAATTTGGTTTGCAAGTCTCTTACCTCTAGTACAAGTGGCCAACGTGTCTGCGTGGTGTGAGATCGGCCCACGCACGATTGGAATCGCGTTTATTTTGTTACTCTTCAGTGAGATGCTGGAGCCACACCCGCCGACCTTCGCCACGGAACATGACTTGCTCGTGCGTGTTCACCTGCACGGAAGGGTTCGCAGATGCGAGCTTGGTCGTTTTCATGAGACGCGTCGAATCAATCGTGCTGGTTTCTATGTGGTGCTTGCGCTTTTTGCTCTGGTTCTTGTGCCGCACCATGTGCTCCGACAAGCTCTCTTCCTTCCCGTACACACGTGAGCACACGGGGCACTTAAACCACGTCTTACCGTTCTTCATCTCAATGATGGGCTGGAGTTCATCCGGCATCACCATGGGCGCCAAATCGGTTCCGGTAGACTTTTTCTCTTTATCGTCGTCAGGCTTGCCAGCACACTTGTGGAACTGCATACCGCGGCGGGCGTTAAATTTCATATCACACAGCGGGCACGTAAACGGGTGAAGTTTCTTTTCGTCCACGGCCTTGTTTGGTAGCAGCGCCAGATTAGCGATGCCAGCCTGCTTTTTTTGGCCGATGCGGATGCCATTCTGAGCCGAGTACATCTCCTTGCTCGTCTCCATGTAGGCTGCGATCACACAGCCTGCTACCATAGCATCGAATTGATGCACGTGTTCACGGACGTCACGGAACTCGGCAAACATTTTCTTTGCGCGACTCCCCACGATTTCGTGCAGGTCCAAGTTGCTCATCGTATGATCAATCAGACGACACGCTTTTTGTTTCATCTGCAAACGACGCCAATCACGTGAGTTGGCTTTGCACGTAGCATTTGTCGACCACAAAGCGGGTCGATCGTACCTGGTCCTTGTAACCAATACGCGTTCTTCGTTCGTCCTTGCCCATTTGACTCAAGTTCATCTCCACGAACTCTGCCGCACGCCGCAAGTTCCCAGCCATCTCGCCGTCCTAGACCATATCAATCCACAGCCATGAATATGTGTGCTTCCCACTTCCGCAGTGCACACCATTTTTCTCTCAATTACCTGCGAGATCAGAGTCCGCAAGTTGTGTCCCGTCGAGAAGAGTTTGTTGGGCGCGGGTCCGTGGTGCGACTTGTCCTCTTCGCCTTCAAACTTACGGTACGCGCTGCCTTCGTGCACGATGTGGTCTTGCACCACGGTACCGCACCCATTGCCATCCACACCGTTACAAATCGTATCCCCACGAGCGTAGTCTGTGATGAAGTTGTTTTGCTCTGTGTTGCCGCAAGTCTCGCATCGGAATCGCGGCGCTGTCAATAAAAAGCCAAATAGTGCGTCGTTACTCCACTGCGCAGCGCCAGCTCTTGCACCATCTATCAGCTCCTTCAGTACCTGTTTTCTGCTCAGCATCGAGCTCCGAGAACTCGTCGGCGTCCGACTTGCCGGCCTGCTTCATCTTCCTGATCAACAGCATCACGTCATTCACCTTGAGATCCGGCACCAGCAGGTTCACGATGCGCTCCTCCATGGGTAGCGCCGGTTCATCTGCTTGTCTGGCAGCTTTAGCAGCTGCAGCACGCGCTGTCGCATCCCTCTTGGCCGCTTTCTTGGCTGCCTCCGCTTTCTTCTTGTTGTCCACCTGCTCCACAGCATCAAAAACGTCGTTAAAACGTCAAATTTTACTCGAATTTCATGCAATGTCACGCTGCAGACCATGACGAGAGGTTCATCGTCCAATGTGGCGCGGCTACCGGTCGTAGCGGTCGCATTGGCCGCCGCTTCGGCCGCTCCGAAGCCGGCGAACACATCCTCGGCCGCGCCGTTGTTCAAGGCGGCGAAGAAGTCGTCGGCACCCGCGTCGAGGTCCATTATCGAGGTAGAGCAGTAGGGTGGAGAGGTAGGGTGGAGTCCTGTGCGGCTGAAAGGCCAGGGGCTGCAGGTAGGGCGCAGGAGGGCGGACAACTCACTCCCCTACTTATCCATAAAAGCCAATTGGCGAGTGAACAGAAGGGGTCTGACTGGGCGGTGTACCGTAAACGGTCAATTTAAGTGCATTTCTATTTCAGCGGCTAACGAGTTTGAGAGGCGATCTGTAGCCATGTCTGGGACTGGTAGCTGGCTCGACATACTGGGCACAGCGAGACTTCGTAGATGTTGAAATCCTCGAAAGCCGACAGACATTGAGTGTGGAAGGCGTGTGAGCAGCTGAGTAGCGAGACACCCTTCATTGTGGATCTGCAGTGAGAGTTGGAAACGTTCAGAGGAACAGTGTGAAAAGGAAACTGGGTGCTCGTACCCGAAGGCGTTGATGCAAATGGCACAGTCGCTTTCGTCACGAGTTTTGGCCTGCATACAATCAATAAAACAACAGTCAAGCAAATGGATTACAGAGTAAGGTTACGCCAAAACAGCCTGGTTTGTAAACCTTTTTGAAGATGGCAAGCCAGTCGTCTTCTACGGAATCTACGTGATACGAGATAAGTGCACGAAGAAGAGAGTCATACGATGCATAAAATCAATTTGCTTTTTCTTACCAGTGTCGGTCTCGGGAGCATGACCTTGGAATACCCGGCGACTCATACTGAGTGACTTATCAAACTCAGCCAGTAGTGCATCGATGGAGTCGTCACGCTGTCTCATTGCCGTCACCAGTCGATCAGTTGTCTTGCCCACTCTGATGCAGATAAAATGAGAATTCAGTGTGTCAGGTATCCTTCGCCTTACGATTCTTGAGCCAGGAATCCTGGCGAATTACATGTATCGCCTACCTGTTTGCGAAAAAGTGCCGGCGGCGAATGGGATCACCTTTACCCGAACTGTAAAACTGGGAGAGTAGGTAGGAAACAATACCAAAAAGCTGTCAAATGCAAGTGGAAGAACAAACACGCACCACACTACGAACCTTCTGCCACAATCTAGCTGCTCGTCGTCTTGCTGTGAAGCCGCGAAACACAGCCTGTGTGTGGATGAGTAAGCCTCATTTTCGGAGACAACATGCGCGACCTACAGCGCTGTACTAACCTGAATTCTCTCAGCACTGTATTCACGATGAAAAGCTGACGCCATGGTTGTAGAACGCTTCTGATAGTCTTGTTTCCGACAGAGTGGACACACTCGCTGATTCGTTCTCAAAAATCTGGCAAAAGGTAGCGATCGTGATTCAGTAACATTGAACGTAGCAAAAGCCGGCAAACAATGGTAAATAAAACTAACCTTTCAAAACTCTTAATACACGCGAGGTGGAACATGTGTGTGCAGCTCAGAATCACTTGTTCTTTCACACCAAAAGGCTCACGGCAGATGGAGCACGGATGCTTCGTGTCGCCGCGAGCTTCTGCCTGTTGCTCGCAGTGCTCCCATTCATCGCGTGTGAGCTTTGAGGGTGGGCATGTAACCTGCACAAAAAAATACCGATGTCAGAACTGCTGTACAGAACAAAGAATCTGGTCATTTTCTCACATACCAGCCCTCTCTTTTGAGCAAGACTGAGTCGAGAACGTAGTTGGTAGCTGCGATGCGTCCCGCAAGCAGAGCATCGATCAGACTCAGGTCCACAATTTCTGGAGTGTGGTCGCTCATCGTTTTCAAAAGTGCAAGTCTCACAGACCCACACGCAGCGATACTCTGAGGTTGACACATTCTTTGCGACCACGCCCTCGCTGCTGTCAATCTGCAGTTGTCAACCGAAATGATAACTATGATATGGCTCTCGTGCGAGCAACGTTGAAGCAGTGCTTACGGCTGGTTTACGAGGCATGCGAGACCTTCTTGGACGGAGGTGTAAGTCCAAAGTGATAGAACGTGCCAGGTGATCCTGGAAATGTCAATCAGTACTGGAGTGCCGTGAAAATGGTGGTCCCAGCGCTACTCTACCTGCAGCGCCGCAGCGTTAATAATCGTGGCCTTGTCCGACGTAGCAAACTGAAAAGATGCTGCAATCAGGACACGTTGGACTGAGTAATTCACACTGTGAACTGAACAAGTCACAGCCGCTGCTCACCTTCGTTCCGCCTTGAACGCCTCATGACCGACACGAACCTCAGCGACCGATAGCAGTTACTGTATTCTTTGGTGTACACTGCGTACACACTTGTTCGCATGGCGTTTCAGCCGCAGAATTCCTTGCCCCGCTCCAAAAGGTCGGCAGTGCAGTCTGTCCATTCCAGATAACGCCCACTGCCTGCCCTCACCTTGTCTCCGTAGGAAGCTCTGCATATGGAGCCGAAGCACTTTGACCATGACGAGGAGCTTGGGTGCAAGATCAGCAACGTAAAGCTGAGTGACAAGCAATCACGGCTCAAGGACGAGGAGGCAAAGCCGGTCAAAGATGACGAGTCCAGAGCAGCTCAAGCTAAGCTGGATCTCGAGGTCGAGCGCGAGTGGAAGCAACTGCACGACGGCGGCGCCGGGAAAATTGAGATCGCCAACAGCTCCTGGGCCAAGACTGTCTGCAAGGGGCTGACCATGTGAGACGATTCTTCAATTCACTGTTTGCAATTGAGATGGCCATCACTAACGGTGGATTGGTTATTACTGCTAGCAATCACATGAATATGCGCTGTGCCGACACGGGTAGACTGATGTGGCAGTCGGACGAATGGTGCGTGCAAACCGTTTGAGACTCCCAAGTGATCCAGGGCTCTAACTGTATTGAACAGGGGTGAGGACATCTACCGTGTCGAGCAGAAAGGCAGGTGGTTTTCATTCGTACTCAAGTCCGACTCTGTGCTTATCCATGGTAATTGTTGAGTAGCGCGACTTCCAGTGGATATTCTCAAGTGCTCTGCTGTGTCACGAGAGATCAACTTCAGCTCAGCTGAGGAGATTTCTCGCTTTCGCTTGGAACAGCGTGTCTTCCTAGACGGAAGCTGCATCGAAGGTGAGTCACCTTCACTTGTGTGAATGGCATCGTACCGAGAACTAACGTACTCGTCTGCGTGTTTGCTCCACCAAAGAATGGATTTTCAACTTCGGCTACGTGATCCCGGGCTCAACTAATACATGGCAGCAGACGATCGAATCGGCAGGTCCGGAGAATATGTTGGACCCGGAAATGATGAGGTTAGTGTGATTGATCCTGCTACACTCTTTGGTTGCTTACCTGCATCTTGTTATTCCATCTAGCGGTAAGCTCACGATTGAGACGGCATTCTACGACGGCCAACTACCGATTGCCAAGACTGTCTACAGAATATATTACGTCTGATAGTGCTGCTGCCGAAGCGAAAGACAGATCTTCGTCTGTTGCGAGTTGCGCTCGCAACCAGTGAAACACTACGACGCCCCAGCTCTCCGGGACTTCACGGAGCAAATAGCTAAAGCCAAATGCATGTACTGCAGACGACGCCGTTCTTTGACACCGAAACAACCGGCGTTCTATAGTTCTAGACGCTTGTCCTCTCCTGCCTCACTGGCATTGATCTCGTCGATGGGATCGGGGTAGCAAGGCAACTCCGACTTGAACACGTACAAGTCGCGAATGCGAATAGGCCGCGGAAGTGCGCGCAACTCCGCAAGCTCTTCTTTGGTGGCATTCTTGCGTTTATGATGCGCCACCTTCTCAGCTGGATTGCCGCGTCCGATCACGTGCACAATCAATTTCTTGGGACTTTGAAGGATCCACTCGCGGTAGTGCTGCGCCATCTCGCTCTTAGTCAGCGTCTCCATCTCCTTCGCGAGCTGAGCATCCATGTCGAATGCGAGTCGTCGAGATGTGATTTCATACCAGTAGTGGTGCGTCGTTTCTAACAGGTTGTGATCAGGCTCGAGCTTCAACAGGATTTGAGCCTGGATATGGTCGCGGAAGTTCTCATCCGCCATCATTTCAATCGCCTCCTCGAAGTCAACCATAAAGCGGTCAACGCATGCGGAAATGTACTCTGCTGCAAACAATGATGACTGAACCATTACACCGAAGCCTAAGATGCCGTTTGTCACGCGAACGGTGCAGGAGACGTCGTAACCCAGCTCTTGTTTCGTGCGAAGGGTATCAAACAGAGGTTCTTCCATCAACTGGTGGAGCAAGTCCGCGTAGGCTAGATGGCGCAGATTCAACGGGCCAATCTGGTAGTAAAGCTCCACCTGCGTATTTGTCTCGGACTTGTTCTCGCTGCGCTCCTTCAGCAAAAAGCCCATGGGTGTCTGGGGGATCGCATTAATGAGGCGTCGCGGGAAATCTCGCAGCAGGAGTGGTGCAGAGACTCGTTGCAGCTGCGCTTCGACGCTGGAGATCATTTTGAACGCTACAGCCTGGGGAATATTTCCATGCGCGAAACTTGCTAGCCACGCCTTGCTTGCCCAGAGCTGGGTAGTTACATACGATCTAAGCGATTCAACTGTAGCAACCTCAATAGAGTCCAAACATTCTTCCAATGGGAATGTGTGCTTCTCCAGAAGCTGCAGCCGGAGATACTTTGCTTTTGACGCTGCCTTCGTGATCGAATTTTTGGATTCACGCATCAATTCTTCTCGCATCACCTCAAAACGTGATTCATCGATTTTCGTTCCGAACACAGCCGCGACCACTACCTCAACAAGGAGGTGAAGCTTATCGTTGAAGCCACCAAAAATCAACTCCAAGCCAGATTCTTTGACGTGGAGCGAGTACATGAGCTCAGCCACGTTCGCGTGGTATGCATACTCGTTGAGCGCGTCCCGAACCAACTTCACGTACAGCTGGGTGTGAGCCCAATTTTCCACGTTGGCCACCACACTAGGCAGATGTAGCATAAGCGCAACGTGAGCGCGAGGTGTAGCAAACACACGATCTGGCTTATACCAAAGCTTGCCGAATGCCGTCTTTTCGCAGACGAAGTCATCGGTGCCTGCTGTATTCACCAGCGAAAAGTCCCGTGGAATAAACGGGTTCGGTCGAGGCAAGTACAGCTTCGGGTTGCGGTTCGCACTTTTCCAGCGCTGGATAGTGGTGTCCATGATATTCTCCTTCGAGTACTTTACGCCAAACCACTCCTCTTCGATGGCCTAGAACATCAAACAAAAATGAGTTACTCATGGAAAGCAGCAGACAGACCAGCATTTCGTACCTGTGCCTCAAATTCAGGAGAGTCCACGAATGTTTGTGAAACGATCGTCAGACAAACGCTCTCGGCACTCAGATGGCTTAGCACCTCTTCGGCAAGTTCTTTCTTGAAGGCGCCTTGAAACAGGTCATAGCGCAGGATATCTTCTGGTGCTACGTTAAACATTGACTGTTGATAATTAAAAATGGTTAAATAAACTTCCAGTAAGCAGTGTTTCGACAACATGGAACGCACCTGCATGATTTCACCCAGTTCTTCACACCTCTCAACAGCGCTGTCCTCTTCCTGGAAGCGGAACGAAATATCGGCCAGCGCTGCAAGCTCATCAAACACCCACTCCGGACAGCCGTTTACTCGAAGCATGTGTAGATATTCGAAGACTGCGTGGACGATTTCCTCCCAGTGGGAAATACCCTCCAATGTCAGCTTCATGGTAATATCAAACTTTGCAGCGTAGGTACCGCTATCATAACCGTCCGTGTCTGTCACTCCAGCGGTCACCGCAGAAATCCACCCGCGCTCCTTCAGCTGTAATACACATCGCAATTTACTAATGAATATCGCCCAGAACAGCTTCATGAGGGAAGAAGTTAGACTGACGTACATGTGATAGCACAGATCCTTCACTCTCATGGCCCAGCAGACTAGCGATATAGTCCGCAGGTTTCTGGTGGTGTTGGCCAAGAACTGGCGGGATCATCCAGTCCAGATGCAGGGTATGAATATCCCGAACCGGCACAATCTTGCAGAGGAAAGATGAGCCAGAACCCTTCGCCCCAAAGGGCGAACCTGCCGACGCAAAAGACGGCACCGTGACCTGCTTATGCGGGATCGCACTGAACGAGTTTGTCACCCACTGCTCGAGTTCATCCAGCGCGTTTTCACCGCACACAACGAGCTTCATGATGTTCGCTGAGTAGTACTTTTCATAAAACTGCAAGATCAGCTCGCGCACGTTCACGCCCGCCCTCTCCGGCAGCTCCAGCAGACTTTTCTTGTTTCCCCAACTAAACCGGTGATACGGGTGACTAGCAGGCGACACGTCACACAACACTTGCTGCAGCAGAGATAACGCAAAGCCCATTAGCACAAACATCCTCTCTCCTCACTGCCAAATTCCTCTCACCTGAGACCGAATACGGTCATTCTGTGTGGCCTGACTGAACTCCGACTCAATGGCCGACAGTTCCCTTTCCATAGCCTCCACTTTGAGAAGCGGGGAGATGAAGAAGTGCGCGAACATGTCCAGCGCCGGCTCCAGGTGGGCCGGCCCCACCTCGAACGTGTAGCTCGTCACCTCATTGTCCGTGGCCCCATTGCTATAGCCTCCGTGGGCGCTAAGGAACGACTCGAACTCGTTCTCGTCAGGGTACTTGTTGCTGCCCATGAACAGCATGTGCTCCAGATAATGTGCCAGCCCGGGCAGCGTCTCGGGTTCCGCAAAGCTGCCGACGCCCACAGTGAGACAGGCGCCGGCTCGGCGGCTGGGCGCGCCGTCATGCTCGTCCTCACTGTCGTCGAAGCTGCTGCCGTCGTCCTCACTAAAATCGCTCATGTCGCTGCAGTCGCTGTCCTCGTCGTCGCGGATCTCGCTCTCGCGCGCTACGGCAGCCACAACGTGCGCCACCTCGCTCGTGGAGATGAGTAGCGTCTGCAGCCCGTTGGGGAGCGTCAGTAGCCGGTACTTCTTCTGGTCATTAGGCGACTTGGACAGCTCCACGGGATCCGCCATCGACACTCGCGGGGAATGAGAGGTGACGCAAATATCAAAACATAGAGGTAGATAATTCGATGGAGATATAATAATAGAGGTACAAAAACATACTTTATTCAAGATATGTACGCAGCGGCGATTTAGCTAAATCGAACTGTTAGGAAAGAGCTCTCCACCACAGACCTACAATACCAAGAGACCATGAAGCTTGGACGCGGCATCAACGTGGAGCACATCAAGCGCATGACGCTGCGCACCATGCGTGAGCGCACGGATGGCCAGTCCGAGACGCTTTCTTTCTTGGACGCGCTGGAGCGCAGTGACTTCGACGAGACGCAGTGCAAACGCGAGGCGCGCAACATGATGCTTGTGCTAGAGGAAAAGGTCCGTTCGGCTGCTTAGCGACGGTATATTAGGCAGTTGTACTGAAGTTGCCTTGTAATAACTGCGTGCAGAGGAAGCGCCGCGCGGCGGAGCACCGCTCCACGCTCAACTTCCACGTGATCCGCATGATGAAGGGCCACCACGACCCACGCCGCTAAGCTAGAAGGCGTCGGAGACTATTGGAAGGAAAAGGACGGCGCGAAGCGAGGGGCTTCATTGTAGAAGGCCCACTGCACGGCAGATCTAACCGATAAAGTTTCGCTGGCATCGTGCCATGCGCCGAATTGCATGTCTCGACAGTGTTTTGTTGGAAAATCACATTTGGAGGATACACGTCTTAGACCGGCGAGGCGCGGCGCCGCACTCAGAGACGTGGGGATCGACTCGAGACTCTTCCTCTGGCGGAGCAGTGTTTGAGCAAATACTGTACACTGGCGTCGCTTCCAAGAAATACGTTTGGGATTGCTCAGCGCTCACAATGCACCGCCAACTCTTTGTCGTAAATGTTGTTCGGGTTGGCAGGCTACGCTGCTGCGCGCGTTGCCGCATACTTACGAACAGCCCTGATTGCAAATGATGAAAACTCCATGCAAAAGATTGAGCGTTGCTCTCCTTCTGCTCTGACCGAAGTGGAGAGGTGTAGAAAGAGGTTAGTCTGCAAAACAGGTAATATCGTTTTAGGTTGCGGTTTGAAAAAATTGGAGACGACTTCAAATGGCAGAAATAGATCGGCATATGATTGGTAGAAACTGTCTTTTCGGTTTGGAAATTCAAAGCAACAACGCAGAAGAAGCGCTACAATGGACACGCTACACGCGCAGAAGGAAAATGTGGACGCCAACGCCCTCGGCGGCGTCACCGGCAAGATGAATTTTGCAGGTAACGTATATCCTTCGTGGGAACAATTGCGCTTTTCCCTCATGTCCTCTCCGTCTCCACGCCCGTCCAGGCCCGGACAAATATGCGACGCCGAAGCGAGGGTTCATGATCCACGACGACTCCAAATCTACTGGCAAGAAGGGTATCAAAGCAAAATCGACGAAGAAGAGGTTGTCTGCATTTTTTTTATGTGTCGCCCTCTTACCTGGGTTAGTCTGAAGAACATTATGGTCTGTAGCAGGCGCGTGCTGGGTGATATCTCCAACAAGCAGCAACATCGCCGCAGCGAAGGAAACTTGAGTGCTGTTGGTTTCATCAAGAAAGCTGGCCTGGGAAAAGGTCTTGGCCACTCGAATAAGTTGAGCATCCAGCAGGAAAAAAAGTCGCCGTTGAAGTCGAAGGCAGTGGCATCGCTGAAGCCTAAGACGGTGATCAAGGTACCGCAAGTGGAAGAAGTGCCGGTAAGGCATTTTATAGTTTAGTACTGCTTTCTTCCTACATGCTTACTTTTCGTGCATGCTCTGCAGGATATCGAGTTTGCGTACGGCGGCCTTTCCTCACCCAAGAGCGACTCGGCACACTGGGCGAGTCTGCGCGATGAATTCGTGCGCGATATCATCAACGACACTACACCGACACTCTTCGACGATTTCGATCCCGCCGACGTCGTCGCTGGGTGGGATGATGAACGGGAGAAGGCGATGTTGGAAAGTGGAGAGCCCCCTTCCCCGTGGTGGTCTTCGGCAGATCAGAAGGAAGACATCGAGGAGGAAAAAGAAGAGGAGCACGTACACGACGACCTAGACGATCTGCCACCACCAGATAATCCCCCAGATGATAGGGTTGCCGATTTTGATGATGACGGGCTTCTGGGAGATCTCCTCAGCGTGGACGTTGAGGCACAATGCACCGAATAGTGTGCGCTGTCTTCGCTTGGTTTGACAACATGTTCCAGCTGATGCTGAAGAAGCCCGTAGCTCAAATCTACGTTTTCCATTCTTCGTAACTCCTTCATAACCTATGTAATGCAATATGCAACCGTTTTACTGCGTACCCATCCGTGCCATCGCCAAGAATTTGGCAATGAGATCATCTCCTGCAGATTGCCAGTCATCAATCGATGCGAAGAAGGAGGCGAGTTGCTCTTCAGGTGATGGGCCCGTTGAACGCTGTCGAGATGGAATAGACATCCCACGTTTCGTACAATCCAGCACTTCTTGGGCTCGTTTGACCAGTTCCTCGGGTATCCCTAGCAACAACAACAATTGGTCTAACAATGTTCGATCACACTTCTTCCCAAGAACCAAGATGAAACTCACCACACTTTGCAGCAGACGCAAGAGCGTTGCTGTGGCTCGAGATACCGTGGCGTAGCTCGTACAACGGGACAGCGTTTGACGTAGTAGAATACGACTCTGGAGCTTCCGTCGACGCCATAACAGTGCAAACTACACGCGCCGCGTTGTCCGACGTTTCTGACTGTTCTCCGCTACCTTGAGGTGATGGCTGGTTGGTCACCAGGGACGGCTCAAGCAGACCATCCCGAAAAATTTCCTGGATGCAAAGCAGCATTAGCAAATGACGACCATGTTGAAGCACAGTTTTGACAATTGTACCAGGAAGTGGGTTGTCAAGACGACTCGTGGTCTTCCATGCGTAAACGTTTTCGTTGACAAGTAGTTGATTACTGAACTCTGAGTGACAACAGTTCGAAATGAGCACCAGAATCACCAAATTCAACAGTACAAGTCGTTCCGTACCAGCAGGGCTATTCCATCCAGCTCAGCAGTTCCTTCACATACGCTGTTAGCAAATATGATAAGACCCAACAGCATTACGCAAATTCATGCAAACCTTTGCCAAATTCGTCGATCAAGAACAACGATCGACCATCACCGTGATTGAGCATCCACGCCATCTGATTACCATACATTAATCAAAATACTTCTCGTTGTTTTTAATTGCCTCGAAGTCATTACCTGGTTGCAGTCGATCGTGAAGGAGCTCTGCGATACCGTTGCAGATTCCATGCTACGAAATTTATCATCAGTTCCGTTGTGCGTAATGTTGAGGTCTCTGAAACTCACCTTTGAATTCTGGTAAACATTTTGGTCACCAGTCCTAATTCCGCTGCAGTATTTGTTAGAGGTGCATGTACGTACTCGAGTTATGTCATTTAACGTAACTCTCATCCAACCTTTCTCTGCTGGTACGAAGCACCCAATCTGTGCCATGTATTGCAGAAGTCCGACCGTTTTCAAGTACACCGACTTGCCTGTCCGTCAAAAGTTAGGTTTGATTGGCTCCCTGAGGAGGCGAAGTCTTTTTGCTTACCTGATCCATTGTGTCCCGTTACAATCTTGAGTGAATCGCTTGAATCCAGGAAAATGTCGTTCGGGATATAATGCTCGACAAGTAATTCCTGAAGTGGGTGACGAGCTTGGGTCGCCTTCAATGTGTTTGTGGCGGTGATCTGCGGACTAAACGAACAAGCGTGAGGTAACACAAGGATCGGCAATTGCACTTGTCGTTGATTTAGCGTACCGGGAAAAATTGAAGCTCTTTGCGCAGGAGGCAAACGAGATCAAGCAATCGAGATACGCCATGATCCCAGTTATATCTGTTGAGAAGTACAAAGCTTATATACTGATGCTAACGTTTGAAACACGAATTTAAAATTACGAACCATGAATGCTGCCCTCGTACTCTAGAACTGCTATTGTCAGTTCTTCGAGGAGCTCTGCAAAGAAGCAATATTACTTTCTGGCTTCAACAGCCCATCTAAACCACATATCCGTACCTCTTTGCATATCAAGAATGTATCCTACGAGTCATAACAAGGCGCTCATTCATATCTGCCATACGAAGCATGTATTATAGGTTGATGTACCGTAGATATCTCCGATTGACTCGTCCAAGTCGCGGCAGCAACCATCCTGCACGAAAAGTCCATTAGTACTTCGAAAGGATTTATGTCGCAGCGCTTGCATTCGTACCTTGTAGTAGAATGTGGTGTCATCTTCTTGAAACTGAAACACGAAGTCGGGCAGCGTGGTGGGTGAGTCACAACAGATGACATAGCCTACTTGAGGAATGTACTGGACTGTGATGGACGACAAAACAGGATTCGTCTCTTGAATCTGAAACGCGACCTCCGTCAAAACCTGCCCACAACACGAATTTGCATTAGTATCTGTTCATCTTCGTTTAAGGGCATCAAGTCCGTACATTATCGAGATTTTCGTAGCGCTCTCGTGCCGCATCCAGGGCTTCCGATACGCCACTTCGGATAACCACCGTGTTTTCCTGTTGGCTTTCTTCAAAGGCCACGACGTTCCCGAGAAGATTGCTAACGTGAATTGCTCCATGCTCATTTAGAGCTCTCGAAAATACATTCGGGGGTGATGCATTGCTCGTATCATTGCCGACGCTGTCGATGAGTGACCTAGGGCAAATGAATAAGAGGTGATAAGAACCACTTCATAACAATTAAAGAGCAAAATACGAATGCTTACTGAGTCTCCAGAAAGCTCCCAACAGAGGTACCAAATCGGCACCAGTCACCAACCGAAGCACAACGCCTCTTAATGCGCTGGAAAATGCCTGCTACATCTCTGAACTGCTTCAGTTTACCAAACTATATTTTGTAAGATGTTATCGCGCTCAAAGGCCAAATCAGGGGAGATCCAAGACAATACCAGTTGCTGGCGAAGCTCATCGTTTTCAGCATCAGTGAAAAATGTGACGGCACTGAGGCGCTCATCAATTTGGGTACTGCTAACTAGCGGGGTCAGCATCCAACGGCGTAGCATGCACCCGCCAGATTTGGTAACAGTGCGGTTGAGTAGGCCAAACAGACTGAATCACATTGTCAACAAGCCATCATCGAATGAAAGAGAAACACGACGAGGAACTATTACCTGAAGCCCTCCTTAGCTCGGCCAGACCCCTGCAAAAGGTTAAAGTGAGTATAGTGGCAATCATTGAGAAAATGTCGTAGCACACCTTGACTAGTGACGGGTGTGCTTCCTGTATTACATCAAACAAGTATGAGCAGCAGGCTGGTAAAGTTACCCCGCGGTTTGAGTCGGCCTACATGGTTGAATATCTGAAGGGACTGGAGTGTAGACTTGTCGATATACATGAACCCGTCGAGTGCGACATGCTCCACCGTTGAAAAGTATACAGATTCTACGTCGTCCAATTGGTTTCCGATCTGCACAAGTCTTTAGTCAAGTCGTTGGATGAATATCAAATCTCTCAACTACTCCGCGTACCTTTTCGGTGGATAAATAGAGCAGCAATGCTGTAAAAATCACTGACGTCAACATCAAGTACTCGGGCAAGGACGGAAGTGAACTCAACGCTTACCCCCAGTCGCTCGAATCAACTGCGTGCTTTCGAAATCGAAGAAGCTGCCAAGGAACGTGTAGGCCTCTCGCCTGTAAAGACGTTGTACCTGTCAGAACACGGCTACTACCAGCATCGCCAAAAGTTTCTGTCTCTTACCTAGAAGATCGACTGTGAGGCGTCCTGAACTCAGCAGCAGCACCAATTTGCACATGCTCAATCGCTTGGCACCCCTTCAGGTAATTGAAATCTGCTTGCCGATATGTTTGAGAAACAGAAGACCCCCCGAACAAACAAAACAAGAGAAGAAGAAACGCCTACCCGAGTGCTGCGATAGGATACCGAGTTGTCAGCAGCTAGTACTTCGAAAACATGCAAACACAACGAACCTTCCGGACACTGACCCCCGTCTTCATCTGATGCGTTTCGTCGAGCTTCTTGACCATCCGAAGCATTCCATTTGAGCTCGCATTCCGAGAGGAAACAAGCACGTGGTTCACTTCAAACTGTGTGTGCAGGCGCTCGATGATCTAAGGAGTATGCGCCATCAGCTCTTGGTGTCATCAATTAGTACAGCAAGACTGCAGCTTTACCTCCTCCAGCTCCAGGGCAGCGGGTATTTGGAGCTGCAGCGTCTTGAGGCTCGTCGTTAACGCGTTGTAGATCGCGACGCCCAGTTCGCCGCTGTCGAAGAGAATGGACATGAAGACCAACTCGTCGTCGTCGACCTCACCGTCGTTCGCGGCTTTGGACAGCTCCTCCTCATCGCGTTGCTGCTAGTACTTGACGTCAGACCAGGATACCCCTCCCTCCACACACACACACATGAGCCACCACACAAATACCTCTTCTCGACCACGCGCCATTTTGTCCCGCTGCCAGATGTGCACACTTCAATGTGGATGCGGAATAGAGACCTGCGTGTTGCCTCTCCCAGGAGTGATGGTCATTGCAACATATGCGATAAGAAAGGTTCAATATTCGATTAGATGGGATCGAATCACATTTTCACTCGATCCCACGACTACAAGATGGTAGGTGGGCGCTATGGCGTCGCCACAGACTCGTGCGTTAATTTGATGGTTGTGATGGGCTGCTGTAGGCGACGGCTCAGATCTCAGAGAACCTCATCACGCTCAAGGGCTCAACTGAGATCGTCTCAGAGTTCTTTTCGTACAGCATCAACACGTGCGAGCCCTTAACAACTCGCACCGCTGGTTATTGTGGTGTTTTGCAAAGCTAATAGGTCTATGCGTTCCAGCATTCTGTACCAGCGCGGCATTTACCCTGCCGAAAGCTTCAAGCAGGTCCAGAAGTATGGCTTGAGCATGCTTGTGACCGACGACGACAAGCTCAACGACTTTTTCACGAAGTTCCTCCAGCAGTTGTCGAGTGCGTCTGCATGCAGTTATATAGCTCTGCAATTCGCGTATTTATTCACGACGATTATGCTGCAATGTACAGGTTGGCTTGTGAAGGGAGAAGTGCAGAAGCTTGTGCTTGTCATCACAGGAATTGAGACTCAAGAAGTGCTGGAGCGATGGGCGTTTGAAGTGCACGCTGAGAACAGCACAGCAGAAAGGTGCGTTGGCCCCTTGTCAGCATAGCAAATGGATAATTGCTGATGCCGAATTTGCTGTTTGTCATGCGGGCTTTGTAGTGGAGGTGTAGTTGCTACCAAACCCAAGAAGGAAATCATGTCCGAAATTCAGGCCATCATCCGTCAGATTACAGCAAGCGTCTCTTTCTTGCCTCTTTTGGAGGAGCAGTGCGCGTTCGACCTGCTGGTCTACACCTCCAAGAACTCCGAAGTTCCTGCGCTGTGGGAAGAGTCGGATCCTCGCTACATCAAGGACTCGGCGGAAGTGCGCTTGCGCTCGTTCTCCACCAAGGCACGCAACATACGTCTATCGCAAGGCTTGTTTGCTATGACCATTCAACTAATCACGTGGCTTTTGCTACGCAGGTGCACAAGGTCGATGCGATGGTAGCGTACAAGAACCCTGAAGCTGACATCTAACCACCGCAGGAACCTTGAGTAGCGGGTGGCAACTGCGCGTCTACTTATTGCTTCTTGTCCTTCTTTTCAAAACGCGAAAGAACGGTCTCGATGTCCTTGTTGAATGCATCTTTGCTGAAATAGCCGTCCTTGTCGAAGTAGCGGCCAACGTACAGCTCCACCTTTTTGGGCGTGTCCTTCCCGTCTCCGTGGTGGATGCTGATTGTGTAGTGGCTCTCCGTGTACGGGAACGTTGTCCGGACCAAAATGGTCTTACCCGCCGAACCCTGCAACATATCCACACGTAAAAAGGTCACCATCTCTACAGGCAGCACAATGTTTCTAGGGTAAGCTCACCGTTCGCGTCATCCGCAAGAGGACGTCCTTCTCGATGAACGTGGTGTAACCGAACAGAAGCGCGTGAATGAAGAAAAACCTAGTCATATCCACCATGAAACAACTCTTAGCAGCGTGCAGTAATACTAGCGCCATACAGGCCCACTCACACGCCGACGCAGGAGTAGATGAGCACGTGCTCGGGAATCGCGGGATGCTTAAAAAAGTGCGACACGGCCGCAATGATCGTCGCCAGCAGCATGATCAGCAGCTTGGCATTGTCCCATCCGTAGTGCAACTTGAAGGTGTCTTTCCCCTGGAAAAACTCCACGATGGTGTCGTCCAGCAGGTTCTTGACGGCGTTCTGGTCGCCCGTCTCGATGTGGAGATCTGCAGTTCTCGCGTCAGTAGGCTGCTAACCACTCCATTACCAGCTGTAATAGTACGCACCGTTCAACACCATCTCATCCTCCGAGTCCTTGCGCTCCGGCGCGGCGGTGCTGCTCGAGGCGCCCATGCTAAGCTGCTGGCTGTCGCGTCGACTGTGGTGATGTGGCACTGCGCCAGATCCCCCGATGCGAGTATGCCATATTCCGTTGGATAGGTTTACCTATCAAACAGCATACAACATATTTTTGATCTCCTTTCCTACTGAATCGTGAGCCTGCCAAGGGACAGGAGGACGAGAAAGTTGCAGTGGGCAGATACGATGGCCAGGGCCAAGGTCTCGAACGAGGAGCTTAAGCGCAAGATCAAGCGCCCCAAGGCACGGCATGATGCGGTGGCGGCGTCGCCCATCGCGGCCACTGGCCACGCTATGTCGGCTGCGTCAAGATCACTCGCGTCCGCCGTGGCACCGCCCAAACTGCAGTCTCCAAGCCCCAGCGCTCGCGGTACGCTCAATCCCAGTACATTTTACGACTGAATAAAGCCGTTTAGTGGAAACGGGGCTTCGTACGGGGAGTTTTTGACGGGTTGATGCGCTTTTCTGCTTTTGTTGCAGCAGGGTCCAAGGCGTCTCCTGCGAGCAGATACGACAGCTCACTGGGGTTATTGACGAAGAGGTTCGTGGAGCTGATACAAGCTACTCCTTCGAAGGATTTGGACTTGAACACGGCAGCGGAGTCTCTTGGCGTCCAAGTATGAGACCCTGTAATTGATCATTTTTGTTGCTTGACGATTCTGATACGAATGCTGCATTGTGTATTGATAGAAACGGCGTATATATGATATCACCAACGTGCTGGAAGGCATCGGTCTCATTGAAAAGACGTCCAAGAACAATATTCACTGGAAGTACGTTGGTGGAGCCGTCATTCGGCCGTTCGTTAATGGGTCTAACGATGATTGATTGCTTGGCAATGGTTGTTGCTGTGCAGGGGTGCTAGTGGTCCAACAGGAACGACGGACAACTACCAAGGAATGGACCACCTCCGACAGCACCTTTCAGATTTAAGACAAGAGGAACAGAAGTACGACCAGCATATCAAGATGGTCAGCCAGAACATTCGGCGTCTGTACGAAGAAGACGCATTCGACAAAGGCAGCTTTGACAACTTCTGCTACGTCACACACGACGACATGCGACGACAAGAGAGTTTTGCGGACCAGAGTGTCATGGCGATCAAGGCCCCTCCAGGAACAACATTAGAGGTACCTGACCCCGATGAGGGTATGCCCGCCGGGAAGCGCCGCTTTCAGATTTTCCTCAAGTCTACAGGTATGATAGAGCTGCAGTTTGCGGTTCACAATTCTGAATTGGTGGGTCGGGGTATGTATGAACATCTTGCCCGTTGCTCTTTGCACTGCTAGATGGACCTGTGGATGTTTATTTAGTTCGACAAATGGCTGATGAGAAGGAGGCAGGGGGCACGAGTGATTCAGCGAAGAAAGTCGGGTCATTTGCAGCACCTGAGAGCACTGCACCTCCTTTGGACCAGGTGAGCTGTGTTCGTTCGAGTGCAATTCGAATACATGCTACTCGACGCGTCTTACTTATACCGTGTTTTCTTCTTTGCGCCTCCCACAGCAGAGATCATACGACTCGGACAGCGGGATCTTCAAACTCGCGCCAATAAAGGTACCTGATTGCTTCCCCTATTACACTGCATCGAAGTGTATTCCAGCTTAACATTGATACCTTGCGCTGTATGTGGCTATGAGCAGACCGATCCAGATTTTTGCTTTAATCTGGACGATACTGAAGGCATCTCGGACTTCTTTGCGGATATTCCGTAATGCGAGGGTATGCACCAAGCCAGCAAAACTCTTCAACCTGCCACGACGACGACGGCTTATACGCATGATCCGACAGCAGGTGTGCCCATCTATTTAATCCTGCTGCCCAACAGAGTCGATCTCCTTGCTCGGTGAAAACCATGACCCAAGAAGCTGTTCTGCAGCATTTTGACTCAGTCGGTGTGCTGGATGTGACAGCATCAGCACGAGCGCCTGGCCAGTCAGCAGCAACCCGGACGTTAGACAGCGGTGCTCTCGTGGAACTGTAACCGGGCGTGCTTCTTAATGTGCATCGTGAGTTTTACAGTAGCGAAAAAATGAACTGATGCGTACCTGGTGCAATCTCTCGACTGATCCGCCGACTTCTAGGAAGTAGAACTTGGCGAACGGATTTGCGCTGTCATATGCACAGAGCTGGTCAAACACGTTCTGAAGGAACAGCGGTCAAAAACGAGAGTTGTGAGTGTGTATCAAGTGTAAGGCGTGCCAAGCAGACGCACCTGTGCTGCTTCCAGAGGAGCGTCTTGATGCCAGTAGATGACGTCCAGGTGACAGCCAGGGTCTTCGATAAACGCCAGCGAAACTTCACCCTGATTAGCGTGGAGCTGTGGAGTCTGAGCAAGTTCGTACTGTCAGACAACACTTTTAAGAACAGCAACAAATCTGCGCTCCCGTACCTGTTTCACTTGTCTGTAGACTACCAACAGCCTAAACGACGACACTTCTTGGCATTCCTGTATTTCATTTGCAGCGACTCGGTATCAGAACTCAAATTTGCATCGCAAAGCACCAGCTCACCATATCTCGATGGACCCCAAAGTACCGAGCAGCATCAGTCAGCAGTGCATCGATGTCCACAATGTCATCATGGTCAGCCGAGTTCAGCAAGCCAGACACAGCCGACACCACTGCATCTGCATTCCGTGTGAACTATCGAAAAAACAGTAAAGCACCTCATCAGGACGTATAGCACACTGCCTGCTTAAATGCAACGGCAACCACACGTTGTACCTCCTGCACGACAGCAAGTCGCGAACCTTGAGCTGTAGCAAGACCAATCTGGTGCTGCAGCAGCACAGAGAGATCAATATCAAGCGAAACGCCAACATATTCTGCAACGGATATCCACTCACGTTGCTCCCCATTTGCATCTTGATCCGCACGAGCTTCTGCACCGCTTCCTGCAGCATTCGCGCCTCGGCGTCTTGCTCCACGTCCACTCCACAGAAACAGATCATCTGCCAGGCACCGACGGACGTCCACAGAATTAGCCTGCTGCGCACCACCCCGCTCCCCCATTCCTGCGCGTACAAGATGTTCATCGGCAAGCGTTAGCTGCCTAACAGCCTGCGTCTCGTCCAGGGTCGGAGCAACCTCCATGACTTTGCACCGCTCTGTACACACTATGATCTCAGTTACGCTTGCGTCACAACTCAACTAACGTTAAAAGCAAGCCTAAGAAGGGCCGTCAGCGATGCCTGCGGTAAACGAACCCAGCAACTTCCGCGTGCCCCAGCGTAGGTTCAAGGACAGTATTATACCAACGCCACCATGTGCAAGTCTACGACAGTCCAGTACATGCACTACTACATGTAGCACCAACAAGGCAAGGAGCCAGTGCACCAGCAGCCCTGCTTCTAATGACCGACGACGGCCTTCTACTGCGGAATCTCTCTTAGCAAAAACCGCAACACGCAGACCCGCACGCCACCCGTGCCAAGTTTACATGCTGCGCAGGACGAAGCCGCAGTTTCGGGTTCATTAGCTCTACCATGCAGAGATTGACAGTACTTTGGCTGATAGTAATTTATTTTACTAATTACTAACAATCTAATATTATAAAGCCATAGTAGATAGTAGTTTTAGATCGACCCAAATATACACTACTATAGTAGCTAGTAAAACAAATTGTAACTAATATCGGTACTATCTGATTACTAGGATTGGCCAACGCGAGCGTTCGATGAAATCGATGCGGCTTAAGAGAGGCAATAAGTGCGAACGTTGTTGCTGATGCCGCTGGTGGGAAGCACTACACGAGCGAGTGGTTCGTCGCACTGGACCGCTTAAGCAGTCTTCCGTATCTTGCAAGCGGTTAGGGCACAGGACCGCTTGATCAGGATTTCTCACCGAAGACAACGCGGCTCGGCTAACTTATCTGCTCATTTTGCGATTTTCCAACAACCAAGAACTCCTCCTCACTCTTCCTGCTCAGCCACGTCCTTCATGAAGTGCGCCAACCCCGACTGTTCGTACGCCGAGCTGACCACGACGGACCTGTGTGTGGTTTGTGGTCTTGGTGTTCATCACTTATGCAACAACGAGCTGTACGACGCCGGGAACCTGTCCGAGCGCTTTTGCTGCGCTTCGTGTGTGTACCAGTGGAAAACTATGACTTCCCCCCCCCCCTTTCGTCTTCGGCCGGAAGCGTAAGCGAAGTGCCAGATCCATTAAGCCAATCTTCAATACTCTCGGATTCCCAAGCGTCGCCGCTTCCGTTAGGCCAGTCTACTCAGGAACTGAGCTCACCGTCCTCGACGTCGTATGTGGTGGACTTGACGGCTGATTCGGTGGCGTCATCGGACTCGGTCGCCTCGCCGGATTTGTTGGTTCTGCCTGCCTCGTCGCGTGTGGATACGTTTGGAATTCCTCTGGAGGTTCGTCATTGTCGACAGAATGGTGGCCGCCGCGACGTATGGGACGTCGCTCATTGTTTGACGACGACGAAGCGGTGCCGTTCACTCATATCTGTCTGTTGTGTGCCAAGCAGCTGACGTGCAATCCACACGCTGCTCCAAATGCCTGGGAAGGCGCCTTGCACCGTTGGAGCCACACTTCAAATGCGAGGGCGCATATGGTGGCGGTTCACGGCGATCATCCACTTGGAAAGTCAGAAGCAGCGAAAAACTTGAAGACAGCTATTCATCACCTTGATGAAGCCATGGGTATGGCTAGTGCTCGTGAGAACAAAAGAGTTTCTCCTGCTACCACCTACGAACGAACCTCCAAGCGACGTGGCAAACTTCAAAATATCTGTGCACCGACTTCAAGAGAGGTAGGCATCTACATCGCGCACTGGCTGGTCAACGCAGGACTGCCATACAACACTGTGGCATCCGAAAACTTCAAGCGTTTGATCCAGCGGTTGACTGGTGATTCCAACGCTACGATACTTGCTGCATCGACGTTCCGGGACTTGCTGGCAGCTATTTTTGCCAAGTTCTACGAGATGACGAAATGTTTATTGATAGAAGAGCTCGAAGCGGCACATGGCTTGCCATTCTCAATCTTCACCACGATGGATGGACAACGGCAAACGGGAAAGTTGGAGTACTGGGAACTTCGGTTTCGTTCATTGACGCGTCGTGGACGTATCGCGAGATCGCCCTCCTTCTCACGGTTGGAAATTCGTCGCATGTGTCCGCGGATGTGCACAAGATGATCTGCTCCCGCATGAATGATGGTTTTGGCGTTGACATCAATTCAATGGCCCAGTTTACCGTGTCAGATACCACTTCCAACGCCCGTAAAGTCTCCAAGCTATTTGACGATTTGTTCCCCACCGATTGCACGATGCATGCCCTCAATTTTCGTCTGCAGAACGCAATGGGCATGCGCGAGAACAAGAAACCCACAGAAGTATACGACCCCAAGACGAATACTCGCAGACGTGTGCAGCGCTGTAGTACGGTTGGAGGTGCCTTTGAAGAAGGGCGGGACTTAAGTGAAGCGCGTGCGTGCCTAAACAACTACTTCAGCACGCAACAGCGCTGCAAACGCTTTGAATACGTTCAAGAGTTCTTCTGTTTGCCGAAGATGACGACCACTGTAGACTGTGATACACGTGTTGCGTTCACCGTCAAGCTCTTTCAGAGATCAAACGTCAACTACTCGGCATTCCGTAGCTACTTCCAGGCCCGTGAGAAGGGTGACGACCCCACTGTGTTCGAGAACTTAACGATTGCCGACTGGCATCTAATGGCTGAGATAGAATCCATCGTTGGCTCCATTGCTGATCTGGCACGAGTGGAAGTGCAACGCAATGAGCTCGTTGCGTCGGAACTTATCGTGCTGCTCAAGTACGCGTCGAACCGCATCTATTGCGGCAAATGTTTGATGTAAAATCTTGACGCAATTCGAACTACGACAACTACTGTGGAGTCATTCCCGCGCAAAACTCTTATCGCTGCAGACATGAGTAATCTCGCACACATTTGTTTGGCACGTCTGAAAGGACAAGTGGAGAAGCGAATCGATGTTGCTACTGCGGAAACGGTGCTGATTCTACTGTTCGATCCTCGCACCAAGTTTTCGGTGGAGTCGCTGATTCAGCGCTCCAAGACATACGAACATGAAGCTGGAGAGGAGGATGCAGACGTCGAAGAGATGCAACAGATGAAGAAAATCGTTGCCGCCGGTAACAAGTTGCTGGTTGAGGCACATCGTGAGGTGTTCGGTGCGCTAAATGCGGGTTCAGGTCACACTGTCCAGCGTGATGCCTCTACTTCACCGAATTTTGATCTGGTCCCTTCTGTTGACGACAAGAAGGTCATCTGTGCTCCGATCTCAGTGCCCGTTCTCGACGGCACTACACCATCGACACTCCACGACCAAGCGGACAAGGTGCTGCAAGAGTGGAAGTAGTACACGGTGGACTGGGTCTCGGTTGCATTGCTTCACTCAACGAACAAGACGAAGACAAAGGACGACTTCACCCCTGTGCTGCTGTTCGACGCAACGGCGTCGCTTGCTGGAGGGTTGAAGCTGTCTGCGAGAACGTGAATATCCCTCGCTGGTTTCGCGAGTCTGATAGCGTCCGGTTCCCGTCCATTACGGCACTGGCTCGTGTTTAGTTGGGCAGAGCTCCTTCCAACGCGTTTCAAGAGCGCGTCTTCTCGACTGGAGGCATTGTCATGAGCAACCTACGCACAAGAACGGACAATGAGCGCGCAGAGATGCAAGTGCTGTTGAAGCACAATCGGAAGGAGATCCGTCGTATGGAACTCGACGGTGAAGGCGTCACGGCGGGCAGGATCTGATCATTTCTCTGGTCGACGATAGTACTAGATCACTATTATAGTACTACTATTATATTATTCTAGATGCCGAACCCAATGCTACTGCTCTAATAGTAACTTTGTAGGCGCTACTAGGGAGCTACTATAGTAATTTGGATGAAAAATCGTTCTACTGTCAATCCCTGCTACCATGGTACATGTATGAGTAGCAGTCTTGAATCGGCAAAAGTCAGCATCACCGGAGGATGTGGGGCGCGTGGTCGACTGCAGAAGACCTACTACTACTGGTGAAGGTGATGCAAGAAGCTGTTGGCTATAATTCTCGTCACACGATGAAAGCGTACGTCGTGTCAGGGAAGTCGGAAGCGGCCGTCGCTCGAATATCAACAAGCAGAAATAGACTACAACGAAGACAGCCGAGCCTTCCCTCCGCAAAACTCGCGAACGCCACGTGGGCGCCGGAAATGGAGGTGGTGCTGATGAAGAACGCAGTGCTAGTGGAGACGGCGACGAATAATTTCAATACCGGTAAGACGGCCAAGAGCCAAGGATCGCGGCCGGAAATATGTAACGAGATGGGTCACAAAATACTGCGAAGAGTACTTTTGGTTTCGAGGTGGCAGTTGAATTGGGACTACAGCGTTGAGTGGAGAAGTGATCGATGGCTAGACCAGTACGACGCTTCGGTGCACTAGATGTCTTGTTCCGAGTTGAAGGTGTTTATCGACCTGACAATCCTATCGGGCTGACAATCTATAAGTATGAATAAAAGGAGAATCCTCGATAGTTGCTGCACAATGAAAGCATGTGCGTTGATTCGACATGGCAAAACTTGCCAAATTGTACGTCGGTCGCTGCGAGCCACACGCGGCGCGCATTAGCCAAACAAACGGCGCAACAACAGCGTGGTAAGTTATCGCAATGCCTTAGTCCTTGGTCGACGGATCGGGTCTGTTACTCATAGCGAGCGCTGTGTACTTCATGCCCACCCCGGCGAACTTTTTCTTCCGCTCTTCAGCTTCTTGCTTCCGCTGCTCCAGTTCCTGTGTGCGTTTTGCCCAGTATGCTTGCTTCTTGGCGCGATCCTCCACCATCTTGCGGAATTTCAGCACAGACTGCACTTCTTCTTCAGTCTCCTCACTCGTGCTGCTATCCTCGCACACCAACTGCAGATTCGTCACCTGTACCATCAAGCATGCAACACCCAGTACATGTAATAACATGAGTCTTCCACTGCAACTGTTATCTTCATTCTCCATACCAAAAACGCACCCAGGCATCGCGGACTTCCTCCGAGACCGCGTCCACATCCAGCAATGTGTCGCCCTTTTGGGACGTAACAGTGAACCCGACCTTGCCTACACACAATTTGCAACACCGTTGTCAGTACTTAGTACTCCTCCAATAAATAGAGTAAAGTAACAACACTAGCACCACGTGCCTTGTGTTTGGATCAAATTGACCGTGTGCAGGTCAATCTTGGCCGGATTCTTGACGGAGTCGTGCAGTTTCCACAACAATCTGCAGCGACAATTGGTCTCAAGCAACAACCCTCACTTGTCACTACAAAAAATGTAAAACCCACGCACGTGTGTCCATCCTCATCGAGTTTGACGTGGATTCGCTCGGTCCCCGTGTTCAATCCGAGAATCATTTTCTTCCGCATGAAGTAGGCCCCTGTATATTGCAAAATCGTAAGCACTACTGCATCTTTATGCACTGAACGGAACTCTACCTTTCTGAAGCACCAACAACCTCTGTGTTCCTTCCTGGCGCGCTTGGCACTGCGCTAAGCAGTTGAGCTGGTTCCCCATGTATAATAAGTATTCATTGGACGAAATGCAGAAGCCTGGGTTTTGACCAATCGACGAGCGCAAACGACTTCAAATTGTAGTCAGCTAGAGGTTCATTCCACAAGTCTCAGTTATGGGCGTCCAGCAGTCTCGCGAGTCGATCGATAGGATCAACAACCACGACGCTGTTCAATTAGGATTGAGGGAGCTGCACCGACGGGCGGAGGCGGGTGTGTTCTCAGACTCCGAAAGCGATCGGGACGAAGCGAGTGGCAGCGAGAGCGATGCAGCCAATACGGACGAGGAGACGGGCGTGTGGATGGCGCTGCCTAGTGCACTGAGCTCCACCGGACGCACCTTCCGGAGGATTGAGACGCAGGTAGTGAACAAGGAGGAGCAGCTCCAACTGGTGAAACGCAGAGCTTGTGCGGCCAAGAGGAAGAGCGAACAGGAACAAGTTACGGCAGAGACTGGGGGTAGTGAGGCTGCTGCTATCTCAGCTCGAGATTTTCAGCGGATAAAAGTGATTGGAGTTGGAGGTATGGGAATAGTATTGTTGGTTCGCCACCGACGAGATGGGAAACGCTACGCGATGAAAGTGGTAGCTAAAAGCTCGGTGAGAGATAAGGACATGGCAGTGAGGGTCTTGTCGGAGCGGGACGTGCTGGGTGGAACAAGTCACCACGGATTGGGTACATGTATTGTACTGGCTGAAATATGCGGTGAGTGACGAGAATCTAACAGTATTTTTGTTCGATACGCAGTTCATTTGCATTGGGCTTTTCAAACCAAGAGTAGCTTGTATTTTGTGATGGAGTACTGTCCTGGTGGAGAGTTGTCGACGCATCTTGAGCGGATGAGGAGGTTTACAGAGGACGTGGCGGCATTCTACGCGGCTGAGTTGGTGCTTGCGGTGCAGCAGTTGCATCAGCACGGCATTTTGCACCGAGATCTAAAGCCGGAGAATATGCTACTCACAGAAGACGGCCACCTTAAACTTGTTGATTTTGGCATAAGTAAGTTTGGGGTTACTGAAGCTACTCGCGGCGCAAATTCCCTTTGCGGTAGCTATGAGTATCTAGGTACGTGGTGCATTCACCCCAGAGGTTATATGTAGGTCAGTGTGTGACTGTGCTTTGTTTTGCTTTTGCAGCACCCGAAATATTGACAGGAGAGGAGTACGGTACAGCGGCAGACTGGTGGGCATTTGGAGCTGTGTTGTATGAGCTCCTTACGGGACTGCCACCATGGTACAGGCACAACCCAAAAGATATGTGCAAACAAGTCCTTCATACCCAACTACCGTTCCCAGAATTCCTATCACTCGAAGCGGAAGACTTGCTGAGTAAGCTGCTAAATCGGAATCCGCAAGGCAGATTAGGCTCTCGCGATGGAGGCGCTGAGATCAAGGAGCACGCTTTCTTTCGACATATCGACTGGGAAATGCTCACATTCCGAGAAATCCAGCCTCCTATTCGACCTTGCGAGTCCCCGGAGACCATCGTACGTTTTTGTTGTCTTCGGGTTCTCTATGGTTGTGCTTAACATCCTTGTTTGGTGTCGATGTAGGTCGATGGTAGCAACTTCCGCGACGAGTTCACGAAAATTGCGTTAGGAAATGTTGATAGTTCCGCCGGGGGTGCTGCTTTCAGCGAATCCTTCAAAGGTTTCAATTTTGAAGCACCCGAAGATCAGCAAATTGAATACGGCTACACACGTGATAAAAGTTTGGCCAGGGACACGCCGTAGTGATAATACCACCAAGGCAATCTTGCGAATTAACGGCTTACGAATCGTCACGGCTTTGGAGGCCTAGCTAGCTACGTCCAGTTCTCACACAAGCGTAGGGTAGATGTGCTGGTCGTACACGGTCGCCCACACGCATCCGTCCTCGTCAAAGGCCCAGCAGCTGTGCGAGACGTTTGCAATTTCATGGAGGAACAGGCCACCGCGCTTGTCCAGCGTCTGGAGGCCAAACGTGTCCGAAGTGTACTCCAGGGTTTCAGTCACGTCCACCACCGTCAGGTTGTTGTACTGCGTCTCGATCTCCTCGATCGTTTCCACCTCCGAGTAGCGGCCGAAGATGCAACTCTGCCACGGCATGATAACATCATCGGCAGGAGAAGCGAAGAAGTGAGCCTCCTCCAGTTTCAGGAAGTTCGCCTTACGGCGTTGCTGGTCGTAGATGCACTGGTCGTCGCCCAGCAGGCAGCGGTTCACGTTGTTGTAAACGGGCAGGAAGAAGTTGGCGGTCGAGAAGCTGCCAAACTGCGGCCAGCGGTTGACGTTGAACTGCGAGTACGTGTACTGGGCGTCGGGGTTCTCGATCGTGTAGATGACGTAGTCCTTCTGCATCTTGCCGTAGTAGTCCTCCGGACCGTATGCGCTGTAGTTGAACATGGTCTCGGGCACCAACATGGTGAGGAACACAGCGTTGTTGGCGATCGACACGTCAATCTTGTCGGGTCCGATGAACTGACCGTTCTGGAGACCGGCAAGACTGATGAAGCGTTTGACCTTGTGGCCATCCATCTCCTCAATGACAGCACGAGCAATGGGACCACCCTGCGAGTGAGCAATGAAGATGTAGCCGTCATCGAACTCCGAGTTGTTGGCGACCACCTCGCGCACGGTCTTCACGGCCTTGGGGATCTGAAGCAGGATCGCCTCTGTCGAGCAAGTGCCGTCGCAGAAGGAGAGCGAGACGACAGTGCGACCCTCGGCGGTCAAGTTGGCAACGAAGTTGTCGCCGGCCATGTAAGTGCTGAAGACGCCGTGGAAGAAGAACACGGGCAGGTTGGACGTGGCCGAGGCGATGTTCGCCAGCACAAAGGCGCAGGACACGAGCGCGAGAATGAAGCTGCGCATCTTGGTGAAGACTTGAGAGCTTCTTGGCGAAATCCGTAGTGTGCTCAGGACGGGACGAGCGAGTTGATGGCGGCGGCGTGCCTTCCCTTCTTACAGCAGATGGGAGGATCTCCGGGCACAAACATCGCCCGCGCTTCCACTTCATCAAGCATACAAACTTCAAACTGTACAGCCGGAAGCTGTTGAAACTTGAAAGCCCGGCGTACGATCAGCGAGAGCACAACAAGAGATTTGCAAGCATAGACCGACGAGATCGATCACCAATTTGCTGCCTGGCTGCCTCCCACGCACACGCACATTTTGCACGACCCGCTTGAAGCGAACGGACCGCTTCTTCGTGAAACTTTTGCGACAGACGCCATTCGCACCGAGACTCCAGGGGCAATGGTGATTCATCTCTGATGAAGTCAGCGACGCCTTCGGTACGAGGGCATTACCGTACATACAATCGTCATTGACTTGACGATTCGTCAATGACCATTGCGTGGAGATTGCCCCCTACAGATGGGGGGTATCAGGAGCAAAATCCAAGCGCTCGGGCACTGCATGTAGACTCTACATGCAGTGCTCGCGAGTCTCGCTGCGAGACGCCCGGAGGTACGGGTAGATTCGCGGACGCGGGCCGTCCTCCGCCGGGCGCCGCGTCCGACGCGATCATCTTGATCTCCTCAGGGTATCGTCAGAAAATACAAGCAGTAATTTTGTGACGAAGGTCATGTTTCCTGTCGTTGGTGTATACGTCTGGAACTATACAGCGCAGTTCGGTATATAACAGTTAGTGTATACTTGAGTGTATACTGTTTAGTCTAACGGAGGAGGGTTGGCACCTTCGAGGTTTCCCTCCTCAATCCCAAAGTTGCTCAGTGGGAAACACATCGTTCTTTGTGTCGTCTTCCTCCTTCTAAGGCTATTCCTCGTGCCGACACCAGCCTGCGCATTGTGCCAAATTTGAATGCTGTGCAAGTGCCTTCGCCTCTGCGTTAACAATACATGTAGCGTATTGCTAGTACTACATACATGAAATACTACCGGTACTGCTACGTAGCATTATACTGTGTAATATTGGCATAGGACAAAATCAATACTATTAATACCAGTAGTACGCATGCATTGCGCTCGCTAGCAGCGGCTAAACTCTGTAATGAGTTTTGTTTTGTATTCTAGCGGAGCTATACCACTTCAACTTGATGCTTCAATTAGGATACAACCACGAGGCAGCCAGACGCCGCAGTACACTCAAACAAGTTCAGTTCGTCAGAAGCTACTATGCATTATCACAACTGCAACGCTCTGTTAACCCTTCTAAGACGGCACTACGGATACTCCGGAATCCAATTTATAGAGATGAAAATATTCCGCGATCTCCGCAACGAATCTTGCATAACCGAATTGCGCATATAGAAATTTGTATTGGATAAATTTAAGCAGGTCAACTGTAGTGTCTCTGTCGGGTGCGACATGAGATTTTCGGGAAGCGCATAGGGTTACCAAT
>KV725217.1:10390-38586 GCA_000500205.2 Phytophthora lateralis
GAGTTTGACTCAGAAGAGTCAAACAGACTCTTGTAGTCAGCCAAGGCTACTTCGCTGGTCTTGCGAGGAGACCGAGAAGTGATGCGCTTCTTTGAGCCGCCCCTTTGGGCCTTGGCATCACGGGCCCGCTGGAGGCCCTCGCTGAGCGACAAACGCTTGGCTGATGACGCTGTCTTGGCGTCGCCGCCCATCTGCTCGCTCGCGGAGCCGTCATTCGTAGACACGGCACCCGCAGGAGACTTGGACTTGTTATCCTCGTCTCCGCCAGCGTCCCTATGGACAGAGGACTCATCCTCAGACGCGCCCTTGTGATTTGGCTCGTCTCCTCCATCATGGGAGCCCGCTCCAGGAGAGGAGCGGTGCTCAAACTCGTCCGGCGACCCGGGGCTTCGGTCCCGATGTACAAACCGAGGCTTTGGACGGTCGTCCGGCGGCACATCGGGCGAGCTCGCGCGTCACGTGCGAGCGCTCGCAGCCGCGGACGCACCACCAGGTGAATCAATCGCCTCGGAAGCCGCATCTACGGCTTCCTCCAATGCGGAAGCCTTGCCGCGAGACTTGGCCGACTTAGACTTCGCCTTTGCAGGCTTAGTCTTGAACGATTTCGCGTCGCGAGGTGTCTTCCTCTGAGGCATCTTACTAGGGCCGACGTGGAGGCCAGGGAGCACGTTTGGGAATGCCCCAGTGCCCCAGTGCTCCAGGAGAGCGGCGAGCTCGAGCGGAAAGGCTCGGCCGCTTGTCGATGGTTTTCGACTGAGCGAGGAATATGAAGAAAATTCCCCCTCCTCGCTCTGATTGGTCGATAAGTCGACTCTAACTGGGGGAGGGTGTAACGGGGTTACATGAAGAGTGTCCGTCACTCTTCAGAGTTAGGTACATGGTGTGCCCAACACCACTACCATGTCACATGTGGTGTGTGGTACACCACTGACATGTGGTTGATGGCTCGCAGCCATCCATGCATAAAATATATAGGTTAAACTATAGATGACTTAGGAATTGTATTGCAGGCCAATTTAAGGTTCACCTATAAATATATTCAGTCTTAAATCTACGTTGCTCAAGTCAACCGTTCCCCCAGACCGGGAACTAATGAACTGCCGTTCACTAGGAGTTTGTATACTCCTAGCACTTCCTCAGCGCAAGGTGCTGTGTGACTCCCGTCACAAAAGCAGTTCAATAGTGTGCTTGATTCGAAGGCAGCGCTTTTCAAGGCATGAGATGGAATTCCGTTAGTCACTTATCGCGTCAATGCCCCGCCGCTGCGTTGAAGTGCTAGATAAGAAAGGTGACAAGACGCACTATTGATTTTTACATTCACTATTTATACTATAGTTTTATATAAGGTAGGTAGGTGATCTAAATGTGTCGCGATGGTGAAAGTAGAAAGTTGTATAGGAGCCCCTCCGTAGTATGCGGAATCGCGCTCGTTAGCACAAACCTCGTATTTCTACCAATAACAGCAAGCAGATATCTAAATAGCGTCGCGTAACTCCGAACGGATCAAAACGTGGGTGGGTGATATAATGTGTCGCGGAGTGTAGTTTTAGCGAAATCGCACCCTTAGCTCTGAAATAAATTTCAGAGAATCAAAGCGAGCCGGTTTAGCACACTTTGGGGTTACGTCAATCCCAAAAGATGTCTTGCTCGGCGTTGCTTTGCATGTCTCGCATACCTCGCAACCGAGTGAGATGACGCGCCTGGGCTAGTGATAGACGCTCGATGAAGTTGACACTGAAGGACGGGGTCGGTTTCCGCCTGCCAGTAGACATCAGTCTCCTCCCGCCTCCTACGATGGAGCCCACTCGACCCTCAGACCTGCCAGACGCCCGCTTACTTGTCAGCGATTCTAAGTGATCGCCAAAACGAGCATTGAATACTGCCGCCTGGGCCACACTGCGGAAGCTTATCTTCTTGATCTTCAACATCTGCGTGGGCCGGCGATTCATCTTGGACATCTTCTGGACGTTCTGTGCTGTCTGCATTCGCGATTCACTGATGCGCCGGACAGCGAGAAAGAACGTGGGGAACCTATCGATGATGGCCTCGAAGTCATCTTTGCTTAGATACATGAGTTCACACATACGTTCGGCCTTGACCTCCGCTGTTGTTGGTTCACCCGTGAGGAGCGACGTCTCGCCGAAGAAGGATCCTTCACCAAGATTACCTAGAGGAATACTGTCCACCAGGCCAGGGACACACAGCGACACTTGACCAGTCTTGATAAAATAGAACTCACTTGCAACTTCTCCACAAACGATGATGATCTCCCCAGGCATAGCTACCACTGGAGCAAGGCACTGAATAATGGCCACCACGCCCGAGTGAGACAACGCTCGAAAAAGCGGTACTTTGCGCACGAACTCCGAGTGGAGGTTTAGCTTGAGCAATAATTTCAAGCGGTCGGGTAGGTCAGCAAAAAGGGTCTCGGTTGGATCCTGCAAACGCGTTGTCAGTGCATAGTCGTAGTACCGACGGATTTTATTCTGCAAGTTCAGCGGCACTTTTTTGAATCGCAGGTAGTCGTTTATGGAGTCCATCTGATTCTTTCGTGCAATTTCCTCTTTGTCCAGGTTTGCCAGTAGATTCGCAGCACTACCAATGATACTGGCATTGATAACAATTCCCACGAAAAGCATTACCGACGTGAATAATTTCTCGATGGGCGTTGTTGGGTTGACATCGTTTGCGGTGGTCACCATGATGGCAAAGTAGAATGCATCGACGTATTGCTGACCAAGCGAATCGCTGCTGCGGATCTCGTGCGTAGGAGCCCATGTCGTTTCAACAGACTGGTTCAAACTAATGTAGTAGTACGTGCATGCAATGAGATGTTGCGAAACCAAGAAAATCACGGTGAGCTTGAGCATTCGCAGCATGGACGGATTCATCGAGCGGTCGATGTGTCCAGATACTGTACGCACGAGACCCGAGTCGGACACTTTAGCCACGCGAGTCACCTTAAGAATTTTCGAGAGGGTAAGCAAACCATTCGTTGTGCCTACCAACGAAGACGGAAAGCTGCTTACAGCATCCACGAGAAACCAACTCTTGATGTAATTGATCCGGACTTTGTCAAGGTCTTTGATTTCCTCGCCCGTCGCGTTGTCTTCATAACTCGTAAAGAAATTGAGCACCATTTCAATGAGGTAGATGACATCTACCACAACGTCAAGAAAGTAGTTTAAACCCAATGATTGCACACCAAAGCCCACCTTGATAGGTGTTGTCACGATCACGTATGCAATCGATGCCGTGATGATAAAATCCCACCAGTGCCGGAAAGTGGAGTGGATCGAGATCGTCAACTGGTACGCCTTACGTTGCTGACTTTGTGCTAGTTGGCTGGCGTTCAGAACCATCACTTCACTGTCCACCAGTTCTGCTACGCGGGCCGAGCGCTCTTCGTCCAGCTTTATTTGTGATGCCTTCTCGAACATCCGCGACACAGTCAGTTTGAACTTAGACACGTCCTCCATGATCGATGCAGTGACACTACTGCGTCGCCTGCTATCGAAGCGGCTATTCTTCCCGGTTACATTGCTGCTACGCCGTCTGCTATCGACGCGGCTGTTCTTTCGGTGACCATGTACGCTTGAGGGTGCCACGGAGTGCCGACTTTCCGAGTCATCAAGCACTAAGGAGCTCAGGCGTGCTACGAGTGACTTCCGAATCGATTTATGCTGCACACCAGTCCCAACCCCCTTAAAATCGCCTGCATCTGATAGATCGCCACTGCCAATGGGCTCCAGTTTGCTCTCCACCTGAGGGTGCACTTTCCTGGAGCTGCTGTGGGGGATCGAGGCTGCGCTACTTCCGATTGAAGAATGAGCTTCGTCTTGGTTTATCCCAATATTATCTGCTTCCACGTCGGCTGTCAAGGCTGTGCGCGCTTTTTTCTTCAGATAGCCCATTATTTGCTTCTGGCTCTGGGATGGTCGACGCGATGGTGTTTGAAATGATTTTAGAGTCGCGTTTGCGTTAATGATCGTGTCCAGCTGCTCCACATGGCGTAGCACAGCCTCGCCTGCTGCTTCCACCTCCTGGATTCGAGTTGCCGATGGACCTCTAAGGAGTGGATACACCTGCATTGGCGGCGTTTCAAGGCTCGGCAGTGGCGCAGCCCTCGGTCTCAGTAATACTGCTGTTTGCCGTACGGTAGACTCCCCTGCTAGTGTCGGTGCCGTCGCCGCCGATGCGATTGCTGCAGGTACAGTTGTCGTTGCCTCGGTCACGGTCACTGTGGGTGCAGCCACAGTGTGATCAGTTGGCCTAACATCGTTTTCTTCTCCTGTTTCACTCATAGCGCTCACTGCCTGTGGTGGCTTATTCGGTTTGCGCGTCGCTTGAAACAACTCAAGCTTGATTGTGCGATGCACACAGAACACGATCAGATATTAGAGCCGTCTTCACCACCACGCATTATCCTGGGGTCAAATGAGCACGACACTTCCTATCCGGATGGAGGGCCACGAGTTGCCTGGTTCTTCTCTCACGTCGTGCTATTCTGTCGCTAGAACCAGGACGAGTACAAAGTTAGTCAGAACGTGGGCGGCTATATCGGCTTCCTGGGTTAAGGCGACATTTTACTGTAACGGACATGATGCAGTTCAGTGAATATTTCAGCGCGCTTGTGATTGCAGTCCTTTCCAAGTCGCAGATGAACTTTCAAGTCTTCTGATCCGTCCAAACCCTGCTACCTTCGCACACTATAAAACACTCAGCGCTCTTGGCCAGAATCGGTTACATCCATTACTGTAGTAGCCCCCTGTATCGCTGTAGAGAACTGCAGCCACGCACGTCGATCAATCAGAATCAAAATCAGAGTCGGAATCATCGTATCTCTTCACGGGCGGAGGTGGAAGCCCGCCGGCTGGTCGAGCTGGAGGCGGTGGCGGCAGTCCTGGCGGAAGGGGAGGCTGAGTTTCTTCTGCTCCTGGGGCTGCAGCAGTCGTATTCGGTGACGGGCCTTCCGGATTCATGCTGCAACAAAACAGAGACAAACGAATTCAAATGGTCAGCAAAGTTGGACAATAGTAGAAACCCTTCCTGATAGCGGCGGCGTACTTTAGAATGTCCAGGGTCACGCCATCCATCGTGAGCTTATGTTGAATTACTCCGTCTGGCATACCCAGCTTGCGCATTTTAAAGTATCTGCAGTAGCAACGATCAGCATTACAAGGCAACCCGTGGCGTAAAACGGTGATCGCTCTCACTCACTTTTCGAAAGCAGGGTCATCCTTCAGCTTCACAACGCCAGAGTCGGCAGCAGTGGATGGTGGGTCATCAACATCAAATTCTTCAATGTCATCGCTGCTGGAGCTCTCAATCTCGCTTACTGGTGGGGCTGGACGGCCAGTCGAAGATGGAGGCGGCGGAGGCGGGGCCGGAGGCCCGTCACCAAACAGCGATGCCGGCCCACCGACAGAAGACTGCAAAACAACAGCAAACCAATCAAGTGTCAGCAACCTTGAAGTCAACACAAGACAAAACACCAAACATCAGCCAACCGTAGGGGAAATTGGAGGTGGCGGGGGTGGGAACGGCATTCCAATGTTTCCAGACGGTCGGCGTTCCGCTCTTGGTTGCGACAACGACGGTGGAGGTGGTGGCAGCTCCATCCTCTCATCATCCGAGTCACTCTCTCCGTCCAACGTCGGCGGGGGTGGCGGCATGATCGGCAAAATCGGCCCCGTCGGCTCTGCATCCATGGTCGGTGCCAATCCTCCACTGGGCGACGGGCCTTCCGGGTCCATATTCAGAACGTTGGCATCCATCCCATCCATCAGCAACTTGTGCTCGATCACTTGGTCTGGAATCCCCAGGCGACGCATTGTAAAGTACTTGGCGTACACTGGATCGTCTTTCAACTTCAACATTGGGGGACCATCACTCTTCACTTCAACTTCATCGTCGTCGTCAAAGTCGCCCATGGACGACGGCGGAGGTGGCGGCATGGAGCCAGTAGGAGACAAGGGAGCACCTGGAGGTGGAGGGGGCGGGGGTACCACGAGAGCGCCCTCCATTTCGTCCATGGACGGCGGGGGAGGTGGTGGTGGCAGCAACCCCTCAATAGAAACCCCCTCTTCCTCTGGTGGGGGTGGAGGCGGCGTCCCATTGGCTGTACCAGTCTCCATGGACGGCAAGTCTTGATCGGAAATGCCCAGATCCATCAGGTTCTGGCTCAGATTTAGGTCGTCGCCCGCCGCTGCCTTCACTTCGGCATCTGAGACGCTCAGATCTGGAATCGAGTTGAGTTTGGCCTCTAAAATGGCTAATAAAATCTCGACGCGCGTAACGTTGTCCGAGACGCGTGTGATTCGCTCCTCGCACTCGTGCGCAAAGTGGTTCAGGAAGCGTGTCGTGTTGGCCACGAAGTTGTTGATGAGCAACAGCGACTTGGCCGCGGGGATCGGCGGCAGCTGCGACAGGTCCACGGGCAATTCGGTGTCTTCCTCGGGGACCGCGGGCGCAGCGGACGACGCCACGAGCGCCGACGACGTCGACATGGGCGGCATCAAATGCGGAATTGAAGAATGGAGATTTTTATCTTTTTGACCTATCAGAAGTGAGTTTCTATTTTGGTTGCGGCACATCATTTTCGAGATGGCTACATCAATTTGCTTCTGAGTTGCTGGTGTTGTAGAGAGGTTTCACTTGGTACTTGATTTGCGACGGCCGGGGTCCATCGACCGTGTTGTCGTTCTCCGTGAGGTTGGTCATGTTCGTATTGGGCAAGCTTTGTCTGCTCTTGATACTAATCACACTCTTCGCGCTGGTGCTGGAAGCGCCTGCTTCGTTCAGGCGGAAAGCTTTTGGAACGAGCATGAAACACATGATGAGGATCGTGCAGAACAGCAGCGCACAAACCAGGAACACGAAGTAGGTCGACGCGCGCATTTCCACAAGATACGACATGGGCATGATGACGAGGCAGCCTACGAGTACCACCACGACCGAGCCGAAGATCCACGGAGACTCCTGGAAGTCGACTGACACATTGCGGATGAGGAAGGAGAGGTAGAGTCCCAGCATGAGCAGGATGGCCTTCCAGAAGATCAGCAATGCCGTGAAGATGAAGCTCGAGGAGCTGCAGGAGATCCGGTCGACCGTGCCGCGGAACTCGGAGGCTTCTTTGGTAGTGATCGTCGGCTCTGGGAAGTCGGCGGCGTACCATGCGATGAAGATGATGATGTCTCCGACATAGAAGATGGAGAGGATCTTGAGGATGCGGAACAGAGTCACCTTCACGCGCTTCATGGCGGAGCGCATGAACACTCGGTACACCCGCAGTGACTTGATGACGAGCGAGCCGAAGATCGTGGTGAAGCCCATGCAGACCAAAACAGGGCGGATCCCGCAAAGGAACTGCGTGGGGCGACCCGCATAAGCTACTGCGGCTCCGGTGGTGAAGAATCCACCAAATATCATGAGCAAGAGCATCTCGAATTGCGATCGACGGATAATCGGGGCGTTGCGCTGCTTGAACACGACAACGATGGCGACTGCGAGAAAACCTGCTACTATAGCTGCGAGCGTCGCGAGCCCCGCAAATGTAGGTGACGAGGTTGGCATGTACTCGCAGTCGATTTGGATCGTCTCAGGCAAGCTGTCTCCGCCTGAACACTCTCCTGAGTCCTGAACCATGGAGGGATCAGGAAACTTCCAGAAGTACTGGACTGTCCGATACGCATCGGAATCACACTCCGAGACGTTGTAGTCGTAGAAAGTCGAGTCGCATATGGGCTTCTTGTCGATCCAACCGGACCAGATACGGCGGTTCTCATAGATCCAGTCACAAGAGCGACTCGTGGAAATCGTAGCTGGTAGAGCGTCCACACCTCCATCACAGTCGTTTGGGAGCACGGTGTTACCGGGATTTGGTGCCTTCCATGAAAATTCGATCTCGCGCACAGAACTGTCGTTGTCGCAGCCAGTCACTTGACTGACAATGTGTTCTTCGAACGTGCAAAGAGGTAGTCGATCCAGCCACTCACTCCAGACATCGTAGTTCTCTTTTACCCAGTTACATGCCGCGCGGAAATACGGTTCAGGTTCCTCAGTATCGCTGGAAGCGGTAATATATCTGCTGAGAAGATCATTGATTTCGCTATCCGAGAGGACCAGTTTGGAGAATAGCGATCCGATGGGTTGGTCTTTCACAATATTGGCGGCGAATTTCGAGAGCAACAAACTCGGATAGTCCACATCCAAGGGGTTGCTGGTTTTTACGCCGAAACCATTCTCGCCGTAATCTCCAGTAGATAGTTTCACGCGTTCAGGGTCGCTCCGTGGGAGGAATACTCGATCGAATTGCCCATTGTGAACCACGTGGAATGGGTCTGGCTCGTAGTGGTAGAAAAGTACTGGGGCTCCACTTACTGCTGCATCAGATGCGTACTTGTTGAGTCCACCGTATCCGATGAAGCAGAAGTAGGCAGGGATGTCCAAATTGTCAAACACAGATTGGAAGAATCCCCGATCGAATCCTGGTTTCATCAATGCCATGACCAAGCAGTCTCCCCCGGCATTTTCGCGCTTCGTGCAGGCCTCGGTTCTCTGGCAATTGTCTACACATCCATTGGTACCAGTGGGACAGAAATCCTTGGCTGGAGGGAAATAGTTTGTGTTGGCTTTGAACGACTTCACACTCAACGCGTTAAGCAGAGCATCACTCGTCTTGTAGTCCTTCCAAAAGTCCGGGTAATATGGAGGGGTTGCGCTGGTTGCGTCTTTAACGAACTTATGCGTCGTGTAGACACCGGATAACCCAAAGTAGCCGACCCCACCGACGTTGTAGCTCTCATTGAAGTAAAGCCGTAATCCGGGCATTGTGCTAGATGTCCAAACTTCGATGTTGAGGTGGGTTGGATTGCACACTCCAGTTCCCACCGACGACATGCGCTGGGTGATATCCACCCCCAGACCTCCCTTGTTGATCGACACCTTGTAGCCGCTCTGTTATCGTGATACCGACATCGTTATAGAATGTTTTGTCAGTCGTGTACCTTATAAGTGTTTTCAAGACTTGATGTAGTGCACCTACCACTTCTTCTGCGATGATTGCCAACACCATTGTGGAAAGAGCGTGAGTTTCCCAGTCGCATAGATCCAGTACAAGAGTTCCATTCACGTCGCCTCGAGTTGTGCCCTCAGCGTCCTGGCCTGTTCCATAAAAGAATTGCCCTTCCGGAACGCAACTATCAGTGTACGCTGCACCCGACGACGTTCTCGGGTCGTCAACCTGAAGTTAAAAATGAGGGGAACAATCGGTAAATCAGGACCGAATTGCAGCTCAAGGTTAACAACAAACGTTGACGCACTCGATATCTGGGGTACTTTAGAGCTGGTTGTAAGAATGGATGTACGAGACGACCACTAGAGTCACGATCTTTGCTAGAGACTCCCTTCTCGGCTTCAATCTTCGCAACCCACGTCGAGTCAAGGCAGGTCCCCAGGAATCGGTTGGGTCCAAGTGGGTAAGTCGCAGCGTCAATACTCCGTACGGTGGAGGTGACTGTAAGCAACAGCAACCACTTGATCGCTTTGAGTGCACTTGAGACGACCATCTTGTGGCACTATCAGAGTGCAGCACCCAGACCTGTTTGCAATGCTTGCTAGCTCAGGATGAAGGTCTGTTTCGAAGACTGGAAGGCATAAGCTGCAGTACTCACGGTTCTTGGACCAACTCACGATGGTCCAAGAACCAAAACTCCTTCACTTGCCACTAACTATAGAGTAAGCTGGCATTCTGCGAAACCCAAATGCGAGCTCCACTATTTTGGGTTGCACTAGTGTAACGCCACCGTACCACCATGAGTTGTGGAAGCACTAAAAGTCTGCTCATCGACAAGCTCATTGTGATATTGCTCAAGGCAAACCCAGCGTACAATCCGCCAAACGCCTATCTTTGCCAGGACGGTATCATGGGCTGCAAGGATAATTGTGAGAAATCCGAGGCATGTACAGAACGAGAGGCTGCTGGGAATACTGATTGGTTTGTGGTGTTGACGAAGCCTGGATTCGTCTTCAAACAGCGCGACATACCGGTCAATTGGAGATCAAACTGTGATCTTCTTCTCACGATGATATCTGGTGTCTTCTTAACAACCGGTGCTGCTGTTGCGTATGCTTGGCGTCCGTCATAGCTGCTATGTGGCATTCGTCCAGTGTTGGTTTCAATGAGATTCACCACGATTTTCGGAGTTCTCGTCAAGAAATCTCTGTGCTTTTCGTGTGCTCCGCAAGACTGCCATGAAGCGAGTGACAGTGGCGCTGTTTCAGATTCTGAAAATCCTCGCCATTATCGAGTTGCTCATTTTCTGGAAGGCTATCGTGCTTACTACTTGTCCTTCTTGATCTGAATTGTGTCAATGGACTTCCAAGAAATGCCGCCGACTCAGTCGCAATTTGCTTGGGTGTCTATTCGAATGAAAATGACAAAAATCTCAGTGGCACGCGGCCCCAAAACCAAATAGCGCTGGCACTGACAACCCGAGATGAGCAACTCTTCAAGGTATTGCCGAAATGACGGCTTAGCTGAGATTTGTTTTGTGAAAAGGGTTTAGTTTGTCACGCTTGAGAAGTAGATAGGTGCACACGAAGATCACTGCCCGACTACTTCTTGTACTCCTCTGCGACAAGCTTCGCGATTGTTGTGAGCTGCATGTTGCTGGTGCCTTCATAGATCGCTCCAATCTTTGCATCACGATAGAACTTTTCCGCAAGCAGGTACTTCGTGAAGCCAATTCCTCCGAGCATTTCGATACATTTAGACGCCGTCTTTTCAGCGACACGAGATGCGTGGAGCTTCGCCATCGCAGCCTGCTTGACGAACGGCTGACCAGCATCCTTGAGACGAGCAGCATTGTACACGAGCAAGCGTGCCGTCTCGATGTCCAAAGCTGCCTCCGCGTACTGGTGCTGCATCGCCTGGAACTCTCCAATCGCCGAGCCGAACTGGTGACGCTCGAACAAGTACGGCAACGTCTGGTCGTAGACTCCCTGCGCCAGCCCCAGCATCTGCGAGGCGATTCCGATGCGACCCTCGTTCAAGGTGCTAATTGCAATCTTGTAGCCTTTGCCCAACTCGCCCAGAATGTTCTCCTTCGGCACCTTCACGTCCGTCAACGTGACGGGACAAGTCGACGACGCACGGATGCCCAATTTCTCCTCTGGCTTTCCGATCTCCAGTCCTGCCATGTCTCTGTCAACAATGAAGCACGTGATACCCTTGTACCCTTTTGACGGGTCTGCATTGGCGAACACCAAGTAAATCCCTGAGTACTCTGCGTTCGAGATCCACATCTTCTGCCCCGTGATGGAGAAATAGCTGCCGTCAGCCGACGCCTCCGCCTTCGTCTTCAACGCGAACGCATCGCTCCCCGACCCCGCCTCACTCAGACAGAAGCTGCCAATCTGCCCGCAACAAAACAACTCAATAAGTACGTGTCAAAACCACTAGCAGCACTCAGTTCACGTACCATATCCGTGCTCAGTCTTGGCAGATATTTCTCCTTCTGCTGCTCTGTGCCATGCACCTGAATGTCAATGGCAAACAGTCAGCAATGTGTAAGCCTCTTCCTCTTGTTATATTTTAACTGCAATTATATCACCAGGAAGACGTTGTTCACGACCGTATTCTGCAGGTCGCAGAGCAGCCCCACGACGGGGTCCACTTTGGACAACTCCTCGATGGTAAGGCACAGGCTCATGAACGAGGCCTCGCTCCCCCCGTAGTCTGCTGGGATCTCCACCGACAGCAGCCCGTTCGCGAACAGTCCACGCGTGATGACATGGTCCATCTCCCCCTTCTCATCCATAGTGCGCACGTTGGGTGCCACCACCTCTGCTGCGAACCTGGCCACCGTGTCCTTGAACATGAGTTCCTCTTCCGACAGCTGCGTCAGTGGCGCGAGTGTGGACTCGCAGCGACGCAGCAGCAGCGAGGACGGACGGCGCAGCGAGCGACGGATGGAGGGCAGCATCGTGTGGGGGAGACGGCAGATCCGGGAATGGTTACAGGCAACTTCACGTCGATTATGATTGGGCATAATGGCAGCTTCAACTTCAAGTCAAACGATTTTGATTGGATGCAACCATATGGTGGTTATATGTTATATGTTATATGCCACATACCTGGTAATACTTCAACCACGGATCGACTTTGCGCTTCTTCAAGATCAATGTGTGGTGCACATCACAATAATGTATGCCACACACTGATGTTGAACCTCGACTTAGTGACAGTCCGGGATCAGATTCTTCAATCTGCCAAGAGCTCCTCCATCCTCCCTCCACAAGAGATGCTCGACAAGACGCAGGTGGACATCGAATTCGGCATCGCGGACGATGCGCCGCTCAACTCGGAGTCCGACCTCGACGAGATGGGGGCGGGCGCCTCGGCCGCGCTCGCCTATGCGCGCAGTCTGGACCTGCAGCCGCCGCTGGTCGCCATCTCGGTCGTGGGAGCGCTGCTGCTTCTCTTCGGCGGCAGCTTCCGCCCCATCTTCCTCGTGTTCACGCTCTGCGGTTATGGGGCCGTGTTCGCGCTCTACCTGTCGCACTGGGTGCTGGCAAAAGACGCAGGCTCTGCAGACATGAGGGAGGTGGCCACCCCCATCCGCCAGGGGGCCGAGGGCTTCCTGCGCATCCAGTACTCGGCCATCGCCCGTATCGCGCTGGCCATCGCCGCACTCATCTTCTGTAGCTATGCGCTGCGCCCCAGCAGCGCCTTAAGTTCTGGCGTGGAGAAGCTGGGCAACTTTACACTGGGTCTCGTGGCCTCCGTCGCCTTTTTGGTCGGCGCCGTGTGCTCGGCGGCCGCCGGGTACGTGAGTATGTGGGTCTCTGCCAGGTCCAATGTCCGTGTTACAAGTGCTGCCCGTCGGTCCTACGGAGAGGCGCTGCTGGTGTGCTTCCGGGGTGGGGCCTTCTCGGCTGTGCTGGACATCACGCTGTGTGTGGGTGGCGTGAGCTCGCTCTACGTGACGCTGTACATGATGTTCGGGTCGATCTTGCGACCTACAGAGATCCCTTTGCTGATGGTGGGGTACGGGTTTGGCGCGTCGTTCGTGGCGCTGTTCATGCAGCTTGGAGGGGGAATTTACACCAAGGCGGCCGATGTGGGTGCTGATTTGGTCGGGAAGGTGGAAGTGGGCATTCCAGAGGATGACCCGCGCAACCCAGCGGTGATTGCTGACCTCGTGGGAGACATGGTGGGCGACTGCGTGGGCAGCAGTGCCGATGTGTTCGAGTCTGTGGCTGCTGAGATTATCGGTGCGATGATCTTGGGCGGCACGCTCGCGCGGGAAGCGCAGCTACCGTACCCGGTGTCTTTTGTGTTCTTCCCTGTGGTCGTGCACGCCTTTGACATTGCAGTGAGCAGTGCTGGCATTTTGATGGTGAGAGCACCCTCGGACGTCGAAGCTTCGCGTCCCGATCACAATCCCATGGCCACGTTGCAGACCGGTTATAATGTATCTCTTGCTCTCGCGCTGGTTGGCTTTGGCGTGACGACGCGCTGGCTGCTCTACACACCGGAGTACCCCACAGCGTGGATGAATTTCTTCCTCTGCGGCGTGGTTGGTATGCTTACAGCTTACGTGTTTGTCAAGTCGACGCAGTACTACACGGACTACGCGCACCCGCCTGTGCGTAGTATCGCAAAGGCCAGCACCACGGGCCATGGCACCAATATCATTACCGGCGTGGCTGTGGGCATGAAGTCCACGGTTGTTCCTACACTCATGGTGAGCTTTGCCGTCATTTCCGCTTATCACTTGGGGGCAAGCTCGGGCATTGGCGGCCAGGGGAACCGCCACGCTGGGTTATTCGGCACGGCAGTGGCAACTATGGGCATGCTGTCCTCGGCAGTGTTTGTGCTCGCTATGAACAACTACGGTCCCATCGCTGATAATGCTGGCGGTATTGCCGAGATGAGCCACCAACCGGACTACGTGCGCGACGCTACAGACAAGTTGGATGCCGCTGGTAACGTGACGAAGGCCATCACCAAGGGCTACTCGATCGGCTCGGCTGCTCTGGCCTGCTTCGTGCTCTTTGGTGCTTTCATGGACGAATTTTCGGAGTTCGCTGGTCGTGAGTTCAAGACGGTGGATATCGCGACGGTCGAGGTTCTGGTGGGCGGTTTGTTGGGTACAATGATGGTGTTTTTCTTCACGGGTCTTGCTGTTGCTGCTGTGGGTGAGACTGCTGGCGAGGTTGTGAACGAAGTGCGCCGTCAGTTCGAGATGTATCCGGGTATCATGGAGTACAAGGCAAAGCCCGACTATCGCACGTGCGTAGCTCTCGTCACCAAGGCTGCCTTGAAGCAGATGCGCTTCCCAGGTCTGCTGGCTGTGTTGATGCCGGTCTGTGTTGGTATTGTCTTCCGTGTGGTACGTTGTTGTTGCATGCCGTTCCTATAATGTGCGCACATGCTGACTGCTGTTTGTGGTGATATTAGATTGGAGAGTATCAGGGCAAGCCACTGCTGGGCGCGGAGGTTCTAGCTGGTTACCTCATGTTCGGCACGGTGACTGGCATTATGATGGCTCTGTTCCTGGACAACGTCGGCGGGGCCTGGGATAACGCCAAGAAGGTATGACTAATTCCATCATTAACGGCATCAAACCTTGGCTCACCCCTGTTATGTGTCTTGTATGACAGTATGTAGAGCTGGGCAACTTTGGAGGCAAAGGAAGTGAGGCGCACAAGGCTGCGGTGACTGGCGACACGGTGGGTGATCCGTTCAAGGACACGGCTGGCCCAGCGCTGCACGTAGTCATCAAGTTGCTGTCCACGACGGTGCTGGTGTTTGGCCCGCTGTTTGTGTCGCGCGAGTAAGCAACAGTTTTCTGTCGCCCTTTTTCCGTGAGCTGGCGACGCATTCATAATCTATCCACAACGAAGAAGCGAATAATACAAACTTGTTCAACGAGCAGCTAGATGTGCGCTTGGCTCTGTTGTATCGCCGGGATTGAAGCAGAATAGCTTCATTCGTTTGATCAAGTCCCTGAGATGGAGATAGGATACCGCGGGTTGTGGAGTTCGTGCAGAGATTCCTCGCGCAAAAATGCCTCGTTGTCCCACGCCAGCGTTGTTGGTTCATGCACCAATCTGCCATTTAGATCCGCACGGAATCTCCGAGCAACAGCTTGCGAGATATGGCGCAAATCTCCGTTTCCTGGCACCTTCAATGCTCGAATAATGTGGTGAACTCCGGTAAAGAGCTCCAGACTAAGGAAAAGAGCGACTCGAAGACGCTGATTTCCAGGTCTTGTTGACTCTGTGCTTGATGGGGCTAGTGCCTTAACATAAATCATGAATACGGTCTTCTCCGCCATACTGCAGATACGACGATGGAGTTAGAAAATACTAAGTACATCAGCCGTAGCCACTGGCATTACCCGAACGAGACGCAGATCATAGTCGACGAGATTGTAATTCTGAAGTGGCTTGAAAGCCGCCAAAAACTCCCCGAGAAAACGCTCCACGTCAAAAAGATGCTGGCAAATACACTACATATCACAAACACCGCAACCGTAAGAGCAGACTCCATATAAGGTGTATCTACATGTAATTCAGTCCACAGTGAGTGCTACCTCGACACCGGCTGTAAATGGTTCACTCAAATCCGCACCATTCTGCCTGTGCTCTGTCGAGTTTTGGAACTTGATTGGGTAAACTGGGGGATAATACCAAGCATCTGCGTGATACTGTCAGATTCCTACAATTGTCGATTATCCCAAGCAGTTGGGACGCACTCTGCGGGAAATGCGAGATTCCCAGGCCTCTTGGCGGCATATCATCTTCTCGATCTGCAGTAGGCGGTACCTCCTGACGTCGTCTCCAGGCCTGAAAGACCAGAACATGCAGAGTCGTCCCAGCATTGACGAGTAAGTGATACACATTTGTTGTCCCCCTTGCAAACTGCAACAATTGCCACTTCTCCAGCTTCTGTGAAAGCGTGTGCAGACTAAACTCAAAGCTCAAACTCGTCACCGCAACAGCTTGTCCGCCACCGTCGAACACTGGAGACGGGGCCACAACCACCCGCGACTGTCGAGAGCTCTCTTGTTCTTCACTCAAACTCTCCATCGTCGTAGCGAGAATCAGAGCATCATTTGCACTCTGCCAGACCTCCAAAGGAGTACAAACTCCACAGGCAGACGCTCCTCCGTCCACACGAAGCTTGAACACAATTTCTGGAGCTTCTCCGTGCTTGTTCCAACTACAAAAATCTTGTAAATCGACTCGTCTCCATTGCACCTCGTAACACGAGTCCAAACTGATGCAATAAACTGCTACAAACGTCACAAACCAATAAAAACTCAAGTTTGGGGGATTTTGTGCACGTACTGAGGAAATTCCCGTCGCTGGAGAAACCTAATAACACACCGCCTGCTTCCTCACGAAGCACTTGTCGTAGACTGCGCGTTCTACGAGGTAAAACCGGCCCAAAAGCGCGTCGTCCTGTTGCTTCACGCCTCGCCAAAGCCCAGTACGCATTGCTTGGTGTTTGAGCGTGCATTTGTCTCAATAAAACCGGATGTAGCCATTCGAAGTATGGCTATTTTTCGGTGGTCGACAGTACAGGTGCCAAAATATCTCCAACAATAGTCGGTGGTTATCTTTACTCGTTCACAGTGCGGCATTTTCACGTTGTTGTGGTGGTGAGTAAAGTGCCGCTCACCATGCCAAGCAATGGCATCGTGCCCGCTCAAACGGCGGACACGGCGATCGAACCGCAAGATCTCGCGGTTGGTGAGACGAAGGATGCCCGCCGCCAACGTACTCGGTCAATACTACGAGTGAGTTAAAGATGTCATTTTGATGAGTTTTTCTGTTTCATTTTCCTAATACTTTGTGGTTGTTTTGCTGAATTGCAGCGGTTTGGCGCTGATGTCTCATTCTTCGGTTGTTTCCCGCGGAATCACTGGCTTCGTCGGCGACTTATCTTGCTCGTGACGCATCGCTACTTCGACCGCTTTATCGTATTTGCCATCGTCTTCAACTCGATTATTCTAGCGCTGTCAGATTTCTCGGTCGTCGACACGAGCTTGAACCCAGCGAGCTCCGGATTCGCGTTTCGCAACGGCGTCGTTGTGCCCGCCACTTCACGTGCCAACAGACTAGTGAATTTCTCCGAGATACCTTTCACCTCCATTTTTACAGCCGAATGTCTGCTGAAAATTTTGGCGACGGGCTTTGTTCACCGCAAAGGCTCGTACATGCGAGATCCTTGGAACGTCCTAGACTTTGTTGTCGTCATATCAAGGTAAGCATTGACTTTTGGAAGGTTTTGCTGTTCTTCATGACTGACTTATTAGTATTTGTCTTTTGTTCTAGTCTGGTCGCTATTTTGCCGGCCGTTCCAAATGTCTCCGTGATTCGAACGATCCGCGTGCTGCGTCCACTGCGATCGCTATCCATGATTCCAGGGATGCGCTTGCTTATATCAGCACTACTCAAGGCGCTCCCCGCTTTGGGTAATGTTGTTGTGCTGCAAGTGTTTCTCTTTTTCATGTTTTCCATTCTAGGGAATCAACTTTTTGGGGGAAATATGACTCGACGCTGTCGGCTTACCGAGTTCCCGGTCCTTTTGCCAGTTGACGAGCTGAGTCCTCACGGGATTTGGCCAGTGCCAGATGACTATTTAACTGCTGTCGTCGCTAATCCCGAGGCCTATCGTTGTCTTGACGGCCCACTCCTCGAAATTGACTCGGGTGGGTACGTTAAAGAGACGTCACCTTGGAACAAAGCTCAGCCGTGCTTTTGGCCAACAGACCCGAACGATATGCAAATCTGCGCGAGGCCCAATTATTCTGGTAATCATCAGTGCATCCCTGAAGACACTTGTGGGGGAAATTACGACGTATATGGGAACCCGCGATTTCTCAACAAAATTGTGATGGAAGACGCACTCTTTCAAGATGCACTCGATTACGGCTTCACGACATTCGATGACATTGGGCATTCATTAGTGACCTTTTTCCAGATCATCACTTCAGAAGGCTGGACGAGCATCATGTACATGTGCATGGACTCGACTCAGCCATACGTCGCAATCCTGTTTTATATGGCTTTCATCATCTTTGACTCGATCTTCGTCATGAACCTGACGCTGGCAGTCATTGCAGATGAATTCAATATTGATGATGGCACTGTTCACTCTACTACGGAAGAAAAGAAAGTGATTAAAGCCACTGAAGAGCGCTCACATTTCAAGCCGCGAGTTTCCTGCCTTTACCATCTCGCCTCACACCCGCTATTTTCTGCATTTATCATGGTTGTCATACTTGCCAATACCGTTGTACTCTCGTCAGATCATTACCCGATGTCGAGCGCAACGGAGCTCAATCTCGAGATCATCAACTTTGCGCTCTCGTGTGTGTTTGTCGCAGAAATGGTCATTAAAATCCTTGGCCTTGGCTTTCACCTCTATGCTCAGGACCGATTCAATCTCTTTGATGCATTTGTCGTCATTATGGGGTTGCTCGAAATGATCCTGTCTCCACCATCTTTCATGTCTGAAAATCAGCCGAAGAAGAGAGCAGTTTCGTCACTGCGTTCTTTTCGACTCTTTCGAGTGTTTAAGCTGGCGCGCAACTGGCGTTCGCTTCGTGAGCTGCTAGAAATGATCGGGCGCGCCATTGCTGGTATCGCGAACTTTGGAGTGCTATTCTTCATTTTTATCTACATTTACGCGCTTATCGGGATGCAGGTGCGTTGCGTTGCTTAACTCTACTTATCATGTCGTCAGACGCTCTAAGTACCTCATTGTGGTGTAGTTTTTTGGAAATACCATGCGCTTCGATGATAACGGGTACCCGACACCATACAACATCAACGAATATTGGTTTGGCACGGTGAGCTTGTCAATATCCCTGACTTAGTGCATTCGACGGATCTGACAAGTACCATACGCTTTATCGTTTATCTGTTCAGGTTCCGCGTCTTAACTTTGACACTTTTCTGTGGTCGTCCATCACGGTCTTCAAAATCATTACGTCTGACAACTGGAACGAGAACATGTACGACGTCATCCGCAGCAACGGCATGTTCGCTGCCTTCTATACAATGTCTTTGGTACGCAGCATTTCAACATCTTCGTGTTTGGTTGGTGTCGTGTGGGTTAATAATGTTGTCTCGTTGTCGATGTCTGTGCAGATCGTTTTTGGGAACTTTATAATGATGAATCTCTTCTTGGCTCTTCTACTCGACAAATTTGGCTCAGAAGACGAGGAGCAAAGCAAGATAAAAGAAATCGACAGAAAAAATCTTGCGAAGAGAATGGCTTCTATGAAGGTAGCACCAACGCCAACAACTCTGGGGGGTGGTTCTTTGCAGCAGCACAGTCAGTTTCCTGGCGTTGATGAATCGAAAAGTGGCGAACAAGGAGAGCCTGTGAATGTGAAGGAGCTCGCTACCGCCGCTAGGACCTCAACTCAAGAACTCGTTTTGAGGAGTGCGGAGAGAAAGCCCTCGGTAGTCCCGAGGATTCCAGATGTTCAATCTGTTGTACTCAGCGGGCCGGCACAGATACTCACACAGCCTAACACAAGCACTGATCCGGTTCACAGCGAGGGAGCCTCGTATGTACCTGATCCCAGTGGCAATGGCAAAAGCGCAGACTGCACTAAAAGCTGGGGTGGCGGGTTTGTTTACGGGAATTCGCTTTTTCTGTTCCCAAAATCTAGTCGTGTTCGGCAGTGGACACTCAACCTCATTGCGCATCCGTACTTTGACAACGTCGTCCTGGCACTTGTGGCCGTGTCGAGCATATCACTGGCCATTGATAATCCTCTGCAAAACCCTGACTCTGCGGTGGCGATTGCTCTGAAGCGAATGGAAGTCGCTTTCGCTATTATTTTTACCATCGAAATGGTCATCAAGATAATAGCCAGGGGGCTGGTACTGCACAAAGGAGCGTATCTCCGCAGTGGATGGAACGTGCTCGACTGCGTTATTGTCATTTCGTCTCTTGTCATGCTGGCAGCATCTTCAAACCGCCGGCACTCGCTGAAGTCTCTACGCTCACTGCGTACTTTTCGTGCCTTCAGGCCTCTGCGCGTGATCAGCCGCAGACCGGGTCTCAAGCTGGTAGTGAACGCACTGATTGAGGCCATTCCGGCTGTGTTTAACGTTCTGATCGTCTGCGCACTCTTCTACCTTGTCTTCAGTATTTTCGCTGTCAACTATCTCAAGGGCAAGCTAAACTCCTGCAGTGGGAATGCATTTGACGCTCTCTCGGATGACCAAGTCCAATTTCTCGTAAATCCTGCGCCGTGGTCTTCTCTCTCTCAGGATCAGCAGCAGTGGTTCACAAACACAAGTTGTACTGGCTTTCCAACTGACGCGCTTACGTCGAAGTACGTGTGTGGATGCTGGGGTGCGGACTGGGGACCTGTCATTCCCGAAAACTTCAACAATGTCGGAAGTGCGATGATCTCGTTTTTTGAGATCTCTACCACTGAGAATTGGTGTTTACTCATGATAGCCTGCATTGACGCGACAGACGTTGACATGCAGCCCATTCGAGATAACAACATGGGTTGGGCAGCCTTCTTCGTCGTATTCATGATGTTTGGCAGCTTCTTCGTCGTCAACTTATTCGTCGGTGTCATCATCGAAAACTTTAACAAGATGCAGGATGCTCTAGGAGGAGCGTTCATGCTGACTTCCGAACAGAAAAAATGGCTTAAAGCTCAAAAGACGGCCTCGCACGTTGGTCCACAACTTATTCTCAAGCCATTCAAGGGCCCTGTGCGACGCGCAATCTTCTTTTTCGTCCGGCGTAAAAGGTTCGAGTGGTTTATAATGATCTGCATTATTGTAAACACGCTGCTTATGGCCACACAGCACTTCGGGCAGCCAACACTTCAAACTACAATCCTAGCTATTCTCAACGACATTTTTGCAGCGATATTCACGATTGAGGCCGCTTTGAAGCTCGTAGCCTATGGATTTACCTACTTTCGTGACACGTGGAACCAATTCGACTTCTTCGTTGTAGTCGGGACTCTTGTCAGTATCGTACTGGAGTCTCTTACGACGACGCACCTTCGCTCTCTCGCAATGCTCGCTCGTGTGTTTCGCGTGACGCGTATTATCCGCCTTGTCAAGTCTTTTAAAGGGATTCGTCACATCCTAATAACCCTTTACTTGGCAGTGCCGGGACTTAGCAACGCCACTTCAATTCTTGTGCTCATGCTCTTCATCTACACGACAATGGGAATCCAAATGTTTGCAAAGGTGGCGCTGGGTGACAACATTGATGCACATGCCAACTTTCAGTCTTTCGGGAGAGGATTTCTCTTAATGATACGAGCTGCCACGGGTGAGAGCTGGGATTACTGTATGCACGACTTCGCTGGAAGTACTGAAGGCTGCGTTGACGATCCGCCGTACGATCCCACCATGTGCGGCTTCAACAATTCCGACGGTTGCATTCCGCTTAACGGATGTGGAAACCCGATCGCGTATTTGTTTTTCTGTTCCTTCACACTGCTAGGCACGTACGTGATGCTAAACGTTACGGTCGCCGTCATCCTCGAAAGTTTCTCCGTCTCAAACGAGGACGAGGAACCGCTCTTTGATCCTGAGGTGTTGAGCGAATTTCAGATCAAGTGGGCAGAAGTGGACCCCCAGGCAAAGGGGTACATCCCTGTCGCTAAACTACACGCTATTTTCACGATTCTCGAGGCACCTCTCGTGAGCTCCGACGCCTTGCGAGACAAGCGCTCCTTCCTGAAATTCGTGAGTACGTTTTTGCACCTGGTTGTTAGGTTGACAATGACAGTGGCTGACATCTTTTGTTGAATTTTAAGCTGGTCTGAGTTTGCCGATGTATGAGGGCGAGATGGTGTACTTCACAGACACGCTACTAGCTATGACGCGCGAGATGGTTAAAGCGGTAGGAAATCTGTTCACTTTGTCGTTTAGAAAGTTGCACGCTCATAAGTTCATTTTGATGCCCAGGGTGTTCAAGACGAGCTCAACGCAATTGGGAGCATCACACCGTCCATGGAGGATATGCGAAGTCGTCAGCGACTCCACTATCAAGCACATGATTACTTCGCTGTCCGGCAAATTCAGCGCTCGGTTTCGGGGTGGCTGCGATGCAAACGGCAGCTCGAGAAGGAATACATGGAGGAATACAAAAGCAAGATCAAAAAGCCAAGTGTCCGCCCAAAGAAACACCGTGGAGCCCTCGTCGTCACAACTGGATAAACTTAATGTGGAGATGCACATACGACACCAGTCCGAGCGATGGATTTGTAGTCCCATTCCTTCAATTTTTATGATTCTGCAGTCGGGAATTTTGCTGTAGAATTCGAGTTGGGACCTCGCTGTGTGAAGCTGTTGCGGAGCGAGAGGCACATTGTCGTGAGTGAGGCCAAACTTTGTTGTCGGAAGATGAAGCGGGCGGTGAGATCAGCCAAGGCGTAGTTTGGGAAGATGCACTCGGTTCTCGTGTTGGTTGATCCGCACATTTTGCACGAGATAGAAGACGGTACGTCCACACTGCCACACTTGGCAAGGCAGGCAGCACAACACGTGTGACCGCACGGAGCGAGTGTCATGGGCTGGGAGAAGAGCTGCATGCACTGCAGACACGTGAATGTGCTTTCGGATGCGTGCTCGGCCTCCAGAAGCGAATTCACAGTCTGCTCCAGGGAATCTTGTGTCTTCCGAAGCAAATGGATGGCTTCACGAGATAGAACACGCTGTTTGAGGTCCGTCATCTCTAGTGTTTGAGCGTCGTTAAGCTGCTGCTCCTTGATCAATTCCTTGCAAAGAGACTCCATCTTCTCGCTCAGCTCACTGTTTTCATTTTGTAGGAGTATCAGCTGACTCTGGAAGGATTCCGACTTGTACCTCTCTCGAGAAACAAGTTTCTTATACCCGACCTCCATCTGCTCTTGGCTCTGGCGTAGGTCTTCGTTACCCTTGTGCAACTCGCCTTGATTATCTAGCAGTTCATCTAGCTGGCTTTGAAGGCTCGCCACTTCGATTGTTGCTTTCTCCAGCTCGTTTACAGTCTGAGCATGAGCTTCAGGGCTGACAGGGTCCTCGACGGTTTGGACAGCAGTTTCTGCTTCAGCCTTGTCGGGTACACATAAGTTGTCTATCTGATCTAGCAGCGTCTTGTTTTCCTTCCTTAATTCATCAACTGTAAGTACATTGGCCGCCAAGGATGCCACCATGTCTTCTTTGGCATCCTTCTCCTCCTGCAGAGCTGCTCGTTCCATTTCGAGCCGCTCTTGCACCAGTCGAAGCTGCTCTTCAAGTGCCTTCTTCTCGTCGTTCAAAAGTGTCAGCGCCTCGTACGTAGCAGCTTTTTGTCGAGCCATTTGCAAAGCTTGCACTATTTCGTCATGTGAAAGCTCCTTCAATCCTTGCAGCTCGGTATTCACCTTGTGCATTTCGTCTTGCAATCCCGTGTATCGCTGGTCTCGTGCTTCGAGATCATCCTCTAACCGCATGACTTTTTGCATTAATGTCGCGATCTCTTCCTCCCTGGTTTGAAGCAGATCGGTGAGCTCTTGCAGGCTCATGTTGCGCGCTTCTGCTCTCTGTGCTCGGGATTCTACATCCTTCAATTTCTGTGTGCAAGCCTCAAGTTCTTGTCTTGAGATATTCAACTCTGCTTGGACTTCTGCTCTCTCCACCTCCATCGTTCGCATTATCTACAACAACAAGTGATTCAGTCAGCATAAAAGGCGACTGTGTTGAGTGCAACTTCAGACATCCATCGATACCTGCACAAACTCTTCAGATAATTTATCCAGCTGAGTAACTCGCGTTTGCAACTCGCTGCAGCGAGAACTTGACGCTTCGACCTCGATTTCCAGTGTTCCTTTCTCTTGGAGAAGTTTCTTCACCTTCATCTCCAACACCTCCACGTTCCCGCCTACTGTGTCGCTACGCTGAAGATGCTGCTGGAAGCCCAGGATTTTACTCATCATAGCCTCCTTCTCTTGGCTTGCAGTGGCCTTTAATTTTACGTGCTCTTCTTGGAGAAGTTTTTCTCGCTTTTTCACAGCTTTCAACTCGCGTTGACATCGCTCCAGGCTGTTCCGAAGGTTCTCGACGAGTTTCTCATCGCGCTGCGCATATCCACAGCAAACAATAATATTTTAGAATCAAATATCAATCAGGATCATTGCCCAGTTGCCGTACGTGTAGTCTCTGGACCATCGAGCGCAGTCCAACGACCACCGCTGACTGCGAGGAGATTGTGCTGTTGAGATTCTCTGCCGTCGATGAAAGACGTGCATTATCCTGGCGCAAAGCTTCCAGTTGATTGTCTGCCTCTGATTTACCTCTTTCAAGCTGCTGGATCTTAGCCAGGAGCTTCTTGTTGTTTTCCATCATATGCAAACAGCGATTCTCGAGAGACAGCACCTACAGTAACACAGTAATGACCCCATTTGTTATTGTCTGCGTGTGAATTCAGCAGCCCCTAGTACGCGCACCTTTCTTTGATGTGTCACCTCCATTTGTGTATGCTGCTGCAACGCTGCGGTTGAAGTCGCCAGTGGCGAACCGCCATGGATATCGGGCAAGAACCGATCCTCTCCATCGTGCACTGTCCTCTGCTTCTGAACCGCGGCATTCTTCTCTTGCTTTACTTTTTCCTCCTCTCGCGTCTCTGTGTTGATCAAGACGAAATGAGCCACGCTCCATATCACCCCAACTTGATCAGTAAGAGGCTTACCATTCAGCTTAACCAGCTCCTCCGTGAGTCTAGCCACTTCGTTTCTTAATGAAGCTGACAGCGCTTTCTCTCTCTGGTTAAAAGTCGTAAGTGCCGACAAATTCTCCTGCAGCGCCGCAATGGTTATGCTCGACTCGAGCTGTTCTCGCCGAGGGTGTTTGAAGGTGAACAACTCGTCGCGTCGAGAATCCTGGCGATTTCTTCGAGTCCTGCGGTTATCATTGCCAATCTCTTGATTCGATGCAGAAGGGAGAGCAGCGGCTGCGGTTGACCCTCCACCAGGCTTCGTAGACTCTCCAGTCTTGGCAGAAGTGCGACGCAATCGCACAGATGCAACTCCTGAATGTCCATGCTCTCGCGTCGAGGGCGGTGGGCCGGGGACCGAAGCCATCAGCTCCAATCGCCCCAGTGGCAGTGAGCAGTCGCGTCCTCTGGCTCAAGTTGAAGTTGATGCGATAATGAATGTGAGAATGAATGTACTTCAACTGTACAGAAAATAAAATTAAAATAATATCCGTTCCGGAATCTATCTGGAATTGTTACCTTCGAAAGGGCCGATGGCTAAGAAGACCGCCAAGCTCTCGCTGACCAAGGCGGTGGCTGGGAACCGCAAATGGCTACTGCTGTTAGCGCCGCTGCTCGTGGTGTACGGACTGCTCGTGGTGGTCACAACAGATGGAGGATACGAGGTCAGCGGGGGTCCGAGGAGCCCCATCCGAAGCTTCTTAAGACACCGCCAGACTTTTATCAATGGGACGCTGCATCCCACGTCCCCATTCTACCAGCGAGGGGCGAGTTTTGACGTGACAGTAAGAAGAGACCGAGGAGTGCTCACGTGCATGCACAACGGCGCAATCGCAATGGGAGTGTCGTTGATTCGAGAGCTGCGGTGCTTGGGGAATGAAGAGCTCATCCAAGTGTATCACTGTGGATCAGAGCTGTCGGAAGAGTCCAAGACGCTTCTGTTTAGTGTGGACAATCGGCTGGAGCTTGTAGACGTGTGTGGAGACCTCGTGGGGCTCGGAGTGATGGATCAGGAGATGGCGGACAAGTTCTGCAACTGGTGGGTCAAGCCGCTGGCCATGTACCATACCGACGTGCGCCACGTCATGCTCATGGATGTGGACGATATCAGCGTCAAGAATCCTGCTGCTTTGAGAGACTTGAAGCCATACAAGACGACGGGTACGACGTTCTTCTACGATCGAGTGTATTCCGACTGCTACGAGCACTTGAATGGCCAGGACGGAGACGAGCACTACCTCAAGAAGCTGTTTGCCACGTTCGACTACGACCAGTTCAATGTCACAGGAGGTAAGTCCCCTTCAAAGCACGTGCTAGGGTCGTTTGCGTACGCTGGGAAGACGTGTCACGAGATGGATTCGTCGCTGGTGCTCGTGGACAAGGAGCGCGCTGGCCAAACTGTCATGGACATCATGCTCTGGTTTATCACCGAAGAGCGCTTCCGCTTCAGATATTCATTCGGTGACAAGGAGACCTTCTGGCTGGCGTTCGAGTTGGCACACGTGCCGTACTCGTTCTCCCCTTGGGGTGTCAGTGGCGTGTCTTCGACTCCCAACCGAGACATGGAGAAGCATCAGGACACACTCTGTGGAAGTATCCTGCAGTACATGCCCGTCAACGACGAAGACCCGGAAATGCTGTACGTCAACGGCAAGGCGCTGCTGGACGCGTATCCGGAGGGCATCGACCAAGTCCCCACTGCGCGATGGAACAACATGTTTAACGCGCACCCGACGCACATGACGCCACGCTCGCCGCGGACAGAACTCGGCAGCTTCGGAGACACCGAGAACATCTACTCGGAATGCCTCCTCGGTCTAGGCTCCACGCCATTGCCCGAGTCGTTTATTGGCAGTCTACTGCGCCGCCGTCTGCACTATTGGGGGGTTCAGACGGGAATGCTCGGATCTCTGCAACACTGCGAGACGTACGCGCCGTAGACGAACGAAACATAATCGTTCCTCAATAACAAGCCCCTGCTCAGCGCAAGTCAGTGTCCATGGCACCACATTTCGCAGAGATTTGCAAGCCTGTCACAAACAGTTTTCTTCTGCGGAGACCATGGCCAAGCACGCGCTGATAGTCGGCGCCTCGGCCGGCATCGGACTCGCAGTGGCGCACAAGGTGGCGCCCATGGTGGACAAGTTGACGTTGTGCTCGCGCAGGTGTCCTCCGGTCCTGGTGGCGTCCATCCAGGCCGAGAACCCGAAGCTCGAGGTGGTCTACGAGCGTCTCGACGTGTCTCTATTGCACGAGGTGCGCCAGTTCACGCTTCGACACCAGGACACCACGTTCGACTGGATCGTCATCACGGCTGGCATTCTGTCACTGAATGGACGCACCGAGACCAAGGAAGGGCTGGACGTCAAGATGAGCACGCACTACTACGGACGGTGAGGGTCGCTGAAGAAAAGACAGGATGAAGCAGCTTTTGAGAGTGATTTTGTGTGCAGGTTCATGCTGGTGCACGACTTGCTGGAAGGTCTCAACAGACCAGGAGTTCGGGTGCTCAATGTACTGGGCGCTGGGCGTGGCGGAGCTCCTCATCTGGATGATCTGGATCTGAAGAAGACCTACTCGATCAAGCACTGTGCTGATGCTACAACGCTCTACTCGTACGTGGCTGAGACTATGAGGTTACCCAGAAGGTGCTGGCTAAGTTTTCTTTCCGTGTAGGGACTTGATGGCGCAGGCTTTGTCAGACCACGCACCGAACGCGTCCTTCATGCACATCTACCCGGGCTTCGTCAACACGGGGCTCTTCAACCGGTTCCCGTGGTACGTGCGCCTGCCGTCCAAAGCCTTTGCAGCAGTCGCGGCGCATTCACCAGAGAGGTGTGCGGAGTACATGGTGGCCATACTGACGAAGCCCGAGTTTGCCGCGGGATGGAAGCTGCTAGGAGAACGCGGCGAGATCTTGCCCACGACCAAGTACCACTCCGACGAGCTCAAACACAAGGTGTGGATACACACGCTGCAGACGGTCGACACAGTGATGGAGCAGTGAGGTCTTTTCAAGATCAATTGTTGTTCTACAAAACGTGATGCCCGAAATAAGTGAGTAAGTTCACGTTCATAATCCACAACATCAAAAACGTCTCGGCGACAATTTCATCAGAAATTAATGTCGAAGTAAAACAAGGCTTAGAAAAAAGAGCAAGGAAGCCTTTCTATTTTTCTTTAGTTATTCAAACTGCTAGAAGCTGCCGCTGCTCAATACAAAACGCACCAAACACCGGCAGCCAACGGAGAGAAGAATGAATGAAAAAATCAGCGCCGACCCATGAGCGAGTCGTCGACAGAATCACCTTGGCGACTTGTCGGTTGCTTATTTCTTCTTGGCGGCGCCCTTGGCGGTGTGGTCCTTCTTGTTCACCGACTTGATGACACCGACGGCAACCGTCTGGCGCATGTCACGCACAGCGAAACGACCCAGAGGCGGGTA
>KV725222.1:2291-15771 GCA_000500205.2 Phytophthora lateralis
GTATTTAAGCGGAAGGAGTATCAAAACTGCGATTTTCGTGCTCGCGCCTCTTCAGAAGAGCAAATTTAATACCGTTTCAGAGCCCCCCTACCCCGTGCTCGTCCAAGGCTTGGCATCAGGCAGTCCTTGAATAGCATGATTTGAGTTGATGTTCTTAAATATCAACATTGGACATAGGATCTTAGCATTTGAACCCCCACTTCAGAAAAACACACATCGTGATCCCTTCCCTTCCTGCAATAATAAAGTTCGATGAGTGAAAATTAAAAACCGACAGCACGCAAGTAATAAAAGTTATCCGACAGTATTTTGTGATACTTGACCACTTCAGCACCTTGAAAGCCAAGCGTCTTGCCATCATCGAGGTTAATTACAAAATGAGTCTCGTCCATGTTGTATATCTGGTCCGGGTCCATTTTATTGTCGTCGAATTGCCGCTTCAGTCATTCAAGGTGAGCCGCGATAGCGAGGTCAATCAGCAGCTGTTTTTCCTCGCTTACCTGCTTGTTGCCCTCCAGTCGATGGTAGACGATGTCGAAGCGTTCCAGGAAGTCGTGTATACGTTGTTCAGTCACCTTCTCTCGAAAGGGGGCTGTTAATGCCTTGTTGTAAACCGGGTGGGTGCTGTCCTCAACTAAAACTGTAGCCATGTCCCGCACTAGCCGAGCAGAAAACTTCACACCTCCACGACGCAACCATTCAATCTCACTAGATAACAGTGGATAAAGCCAGTTCCAATGAGCTTCGAGATTTCGACCACGACCGTGGATAGCTGTGACAACAAATTGCTGCCGTGTGCCGCGTACGCTACTTAGTTGTTTCTTCTCGTCGAGCTTGGTACGGGTCGTATAACGCTTGATCCACCAATCACGGGCTTTGTTGAGGTTCACACGTCGGTTATCGGAACGAAATAGAGCAGGCAAGTGGGAGACAGCTCGATCACACACACCACTCTCGCCGTTAATTGTGACGTCGATCTCCATCCACTCGACGCATTGTACACGACTGCTGAGTGGGACAACGTGTTGAAGTAAGCGCTTGGTGTCTACCATCGTTTGTAAAAATGAACTGCAAGAAACAAATGAAGTGTAGTGCCGTTCTCTACCACCTTTCCCAACTCACGACTAATTGTGGTGCACGCCTAGTTGTTGTGCAAGTCTAATTATGGTGCACGGTTGTTGTACTATGCATACTCAAATAAGTATGATACACGACTAATAAGGGTGGACGGTATATTGGTTGGAACGGAATGGATATTACTCCATATTTTTTCAGGAACCCCTGAACGAAATACGCTTGCAGCTCAGTTTATACTATTTTGCAGAGATGGGGGCGGAGACTGAGCCCGAAAAACTAGATCAGGAGCTGGCAGAGTTTACAAGAAAGTTATTATTAATAACTAGAGTTCAATAGATTATTATCTTCTCTCTCGCCGTATCTGGGGCAGTACATACGCTCCGGTAGCTAGTAAGGGTTGCTTATTTCCCACAAACGTTCTCCTGTGCGCAAGAAACAATTGAGCACCTTTGATGTAAACGCAGCAACCGTCGAAGAACGGTCGACGTTTTCGTGAGTTCATTCTCGATCCACTTCCTAATGCTATCTAGACTGTTAGTCTTGTACGCCGTTTCAGCCATCGCAATATTCATCTTAGAAAGCGCTGGACGCAAAAACCTAAGAAATTTTAGTGCCGTTCCTCTGTGCTCGAGATCCGTCGTCTGAACCGGATCTCGAACACACGACGGAAGTTGGTTGCGGCAAGCCAGGGCAGCCTATGGTCCCGTGATCGGAGCCTCCGATCACACGCAGGAAGTTCAAGACCAGCTGGCGGGCATAATACATGAAAATAAATCGCATTTCAGCCAACCGCTTCAACGCATCCCCCACCGATCGGTGAGCCGCTCCATTCTTCCCCGATACGAACTCCACACAGGGCGCTCGCTCGAGCCGCAAGGCTTGATCAGTCTCCGCCGTAGCCATGGAGCAGTGGCAGCTAGAGGAGGAGGAGGAGCTCATGCAGGAGGCGCTGGCCCTGCTGGCCGACTGCCAGGACGACGACTACGACGCCGCCATATCGCGCCTGCTGCTGCCGTCCGACGATGAGCACCACAGCCCCGTGTCTGCCACACGCCACGACCTGTCGACCACCGAAGCCGCTCCCATGTCCGTTCCACTCAGCCTGGGGCCAAATGCTGAGGTGTCCCCCGCCGTGACGCCCGCGTTGACCACCGCCACCAGCAGCCCCGTGAAGAAGGTCCCCACGTCGGCCGGCAAGCAACGCAAGAAGAAGGCGCCGATCGCCACCCCAACGGGCAGCGGGAAGAAGCGCAAAACGGCTTCCCACAACTCGAATCGTGCCCGTGACGAACGCAAGGAGGAGCTAATCTATCTCCGCAAGACGGTGCAGACGATGGAGGCACGACTCCGCACACTGCAGCTTTCGCAGCGTCGGGCATTGACTGCGCCTGCGCCTGCACTTGCGAGAGGCACGCCCCAGGGAGAGGCGCAAACCTTCACAGAGGGGGCCTTCGCCCTCGCGGCCTTGCAGGGTCATGCGGTCGCCAGCGAACCAGCCTCGGCTGAAGATATGAAAGAAGACGCGGCGATGGGTCCTGTTTGGACCGAAATCGCAGCGCGCCAGTACCAGGAGCGACGTCGGGTCGAACTGGAGAACATTCGGCTGAAACTCATTCTGGAGGGCCAGATCAAGATGGCCAAGAGTCTGGAGAAAATGCTGACCAAGCGTACGAGCCTTCGGGTAAGTAATAGGGCCTGCTGTTGTGGAGATAGTGAAGATTTTCCTGCTAACGGTGCTGTGGTCGGGTTGGTATGTACAAACGCGTAGGTGATGGAGTCCATTCAGGGCAAATACTTGACAAGCTTGCAGCACCGTAAACCTACGTCGACTGAGGAAGAGGACGAAGCGGCCATTTTTGCACGCCTCGAAAAGGAGCTCGAGTCTGCCCTTGATGAGGTAGACGTCGTGTTTGAGGCCAATGGGCTTGCGCGTATGGAGAAGACGTACGCTGACGCGCAAGTGCGGCACGAGAATGGCACCACTGTTATGGAAATCTTCGCCAACAAAGTTGTCCCTTTCAGCGTGGAGGCCACAGGTCACGCAGTTTGGGAACATTTTGTCCACTCCATGGATCACATCCCGTCGCGGTTCGTGTACCAGAAGCAGCTCAAGGTACAGTGTTTACCAACTGGACAATTGTACTGCGGGAGCTGGACTAATTACTTTGAGTATTGCCACGTAGAAGACAGAAACAACGGACGACACGTTGATGGAGAGCTTTGGCCTCGAACTTGTCGGGAGTCGCAACGCCACAGCTGCATTCCGCGTTCGTCAGATCCGGCGGAAATTTGTTCAACCTCATCGCGTCGTGATCGCATGGCCTATGTATTCCGAGGCACTGGAGCTCTCGGCTGAACCCACGAAAGGTGTTCGCCTTCATGAAAAGTGTTTTACTGTGGTCAAGGCTCTTCCGAACGCCACCGGTCGCCGTGGCGCTCTAATACAATCGTGCTACGTTCTCCGCCCGGAGATTTACGGTCATGTTGCGGACCGCGAGCGCATTCTCACCACTCTAACGGACTTTTTGTTAGACTCTGTCTCACATACAATTAGCTCAAGCCACCAAATGATTGAGAACTACCTGTTGGATGGCGCGCTCCACTTTCGGGCCGAGCCAAACTCTCTGACACAGGTAGCGAGCCAAGAGAGTGCCATCGAGGAAAAGGCCGCAGACAAATAGATCGTTAGATTGCGTGCAGTTGCTAAGACACGGAGCCTCCTGCCTGCTAGACTTACTGGGTGCTTGGTACGAGACTTTGTACAACACATTTTGTAATTAACGTTGTCGTTGAAACTCGATGCCGTGGCTTGAGGTTTCTCGGATCGAGATAGCCAACTTTTACGAGAGCGCTAGATTCGTTTCTTGAGTGCTCCACTAAGAAGAACGTTTTCAATCATTTGGTGGCTTGCGCTAATGCTACCGCTCACGGAACTAAGCACAAAGTCCGTAAGCGCACCGACCATGCGATCCTGATCTGGTCCATTGTGGCCATGTAACTCTGGCCGAATGATGTAGCACGTCTGCATTAGCGTGCAGTCATCCTGGCCTGTAGCGGGGGGTTTGATCACAATGTAGCCCCTTTCCAGGAAGCGGATCCCTGGCGTTGGCTCAGCTGAAAACTCCACCGTGTCCGTAATTGTACGCCAGACAACAACAATGCGGTCGTGCTCCAAATATCGCCGGATAATGTGTTTCACATGGAAATCGCCATTCGTATGGCCGTCCGTCATTTCCAATCCATAGCGCTCAACCACGGTGTCGTCGCTAGCTTCGATATGCAGAGGTTGCTTCTCGTAGTACGTGCGGTGAGGCATGTGATCCATCGAGTGCGCGAAGTGGCGCCACACAGCCTTGCCTGTTGTTGGCATATCGAATGGCATCACCTTGTTCGCGTAGATCTCCATCACCATGCCTCGACTGGCGTCGTGCTCGATCTTTGCTGTGCGGTGGGCCGTTTCCATGCGCCCCAAACCATTGGCTTCAAAAACAGCATCCAGCTCCTGCCGAGATTTTTCGATCCCGGAGAGGAGCATTTCAAAATCTGCGTGGTCGTCACGGACCGCGTTGGTCCCCGGCGCGGATGACACACGACGAATCCGTTTGCTTGGGCCGCCCAACACCTGAAGCGTGTTCTTAAATCAAGGAACGGCGTCAGTGAAAACAACCTCCCATCACGAGGCATGAGGATACTTTACTCGTTCATTCTGACGCTTCCTGAGAATGCGCTCGAGGCTCTTGGCCATCTTGATCTGCTTCTCCAAGACCAACTTTAGCCGCACGTTCTCGCGCTCTGCCTTCTGTCGCTCCAGTGCCTGGCGTTGCGCCATGTCCCCCCACACCGCAGCCAAGTGCGCAGGTGAGGCCCTGCTGGCCATGGGGGCCGCCACTGACGAGAACGTTGCGGATGGCGTACCGGTAGACAACTTGGCGGCGCGCATGGCAGCCAGTTTTCTCTTCGCTTTGACACTTTGCAGTTCTGCTGCCGACGCAGGGGCCGCAACGGACGAAAACGGCGCCGACGCAGTCTTGGGCTTGTCTGTGTCGCGCAGTTGGCCCAACTGTAGCTGCAGGTCTTTCACCTTCTGTCGCAGATACACGAGCTCCTCTCGTCGAGCGTCTCGTGCGCGGTTCGAGTATTTCCGTGGCTGTTTAGGCCTCTTGCCCTTGGAGTTCAGCGTCGGACTGTTCGTGACCGAGCTGGGGTTACCTGTGGAGGAGCTCGGACTGCTGCCAAGAGGTGAAAGGCCCAGTGCAGAATCCACTCTAGGGCCCACGCCCTGCTGAGGCAATGTGAGTGGCTCCAAATCGGCGATGGGCTGCTCCGTGAGTGTCGGTAGTTCCAAGTCCTCATCCAGCTCACCGCCAAGCCCCAGATCTGCTAAGTCCAGTGTCGCATCCGCCCCCAGCAGCCACTCAGTCGACGTCTCGCAGTCCGCCAGGAACGAGAGCGCTTCCTCCAGCGTCCTGGCCTCCTCCTCCTCCATCGCCTCCAATCGCATCCTCAAATCGCTCCACGAGAAATGGACACTGATCCTGCATGTCGAGCCGTTCCAGGCTGTACCCATCGGCTGGAATCCAGCCGATGTACGCCAGTTCATGACAGATATGAGGTCGTCGACTACTGTAATTAATCTTGCAGCTATAGGAGAGCGCTGCAAAAGATACGGAGGCACCCGAACAAATATGCCATATCATAGGAGGAAGATGTGCAATAATTGTTGTAGACCATGCTGCAGACGAAGATGCTCGCCTTCCTCGACCCTGCTAGTATTATACAGCTTTCTTGGTCTCCCGAACATGCCTGGTTGCGCCTGTTCATGCTGGTGCGAAAGCGGCCTGGTCAGGTTGATGTTCAACCGTGCAGCCATTCGATTGTGTCGTCGGGTTGTGACCTGTCAAATGATCGACCAGCCGGTGCTCGGTTGCGTTTCATAGAACTCGCAATAACTTTCTGTTGCAGCGCTGACCGAGAGGTGCGCCGCCCGAGATGGCGCTGCTGCTGCACGACGACGAGGTGGAGGCGCTGGAGGCGGCGCTGTCCTTCGTGGACGACTTCCCGCACGACTCGCCAGCGCACGGAGATCTACTCCATGGATCTCCCATGCTGACCTCCCCCGCGACGGAGTCAATTCCTACCAGCGTTGGGATGACTGGAGGAGGGGGCGACGTCGTCGCGGACGAGGAGCTCGAGATTCTGCTGCTGGAGGTCGGGCTCTCGAGCTCTCCTAGCGCGTCATCGTACGTGAAGACGGAGCCGGCAACGTTGGTGGCGGTCTCCGACGACGGCAGCTCGAACAACAGCACTGCAAGCAATACAGCCGTGCAGGTCAACGGCAACAAGGCCACTCGTCGGGGCCTTCGCGGCGGTGGGGAGGCAACGAGTGGGAAAACAAAGAGGCGCGTGCGGCTGAACCCGAACCGAGCACGCGACAACCGCAAGAACGAGCTGGCCTACCTGCGCAACAAGGTGAACCAAATGGAGGCGCAACTGCACTCGCTTCGTCAGCAGTACATCGAAAACAAGGATTCAACCACCGCAACCACGACGACAAAGTCAATTGTGAATGCAGTGGGGGTGCCACCCGTCTGGCGCGATATGGCAGCGACTCAGCAACTACGACGAGAGAAGGCGGAGCGAGAAAACGCGCGGCTAAAGCTAGTCCTGGAAAGCCAGATCAAGCTGGCGAAGAGTATGGAGGCGGTGATGCAAAGGCGGACGCGGCAGCAGTTGGCTGGGTTTAATGGCGTCGTTGGAGAAGGTGTAGGCAGCGGGGAAGGCTCCACGTGGGACCTTCTTCTTGACAAGGACACTTACGACACGCTCCTTGCTCGCGCGGAGGCAGCATACGGTGAGGTTGACGACGTTCTCGCAGCAAACGGCCTCAAGTTCTTGGAAACGGCTTGCACGAACGCTCAAATGCGCGAAGGACCACAGGGTATGTACGTCGATATCTTCACCAACAAAATGTTGCCGTTCGACTTCAACACGGCTGCCGAGGCCGTATGGAGCCACTTCCGTGGCAGCGAAAAACATCGCGGGAACCTGTATGAAAACTTCTCCAAGGTAGGGGTGCCGCGTATTGAGGCGACTTAGATTGGAGCGTTGTTTTCTGACTGTGCTCCTGCGTATTGACCTCTAAGGACCTCGAGTCGTCTTCCGATACCGTTGCTGAGATGTTCGCGATTGAGTTCATGGCCAACGACTTGGCCGCAGATTTCCGCGTGAAGCAGGTCGTGCGGCGCTACATGGAGGCAGATCGCCAAGTTGTGGTCTGGGTGTCCACTGCTTCCGCGTTGGAGACTTCCAAGTCCCCGTTCGCCAGCTTGGGGTTTCGTGAGAAAGGATACGTGATCAGCAAGCGCGTGCGGGGGCGCGACGACTTTTCCATGTTCCAGACGTGCTGCCTCGTGTCGCCGCAGATATCCGAGGGAGGCACCTTCGACCTCTCGACTGTAGGCACGTTCACGGAGTTCGTACTGAGCTTCATGGTAGCCACCATCACGTCCAGCCAGCAGCTGATCGAAAATGTACTAATGGACCAGTCGCTATCCCCAACGAAGCAGGCGGAGGCGCCGTCGGGCTCGCGATTCCATATTGGCGGTGACCATCAATAGAAAGCAAATTATGAGTGTCGTTTACCGTGATTGAATTCATTCATCGAGCTGCGTGCACAACCTGGTCTCCCAGTATCTTGTCAGCACAGGCGAAGAATCGTCTGGCTTAGCGGCGAGTCAAAGCAGACGACCGGACCAATAATTGCAGCAATAACTGTCGTGTTTGAGCATTCACTTCAAAAATAATCAATTTCGACTCCATGCCGCTACTGCTGGGCGACGACGAAGTGGAGGCGCTGGAGGCGGTGCTGTCGTATGTAGACGCCCTCCCGATGACCAGTGGATCAGCGCTTCCGACCCAGGGCAACTTGGTAGCGACGGTGACTGCCGATAACAACGGGGCCCTCGGAGCCGCAGCAGAGGGTGAGGAGGTCCGACTAGACGCAGAGCTGGACCGACTGCTGCTGGAGACGCTCTCGTCCTCGTCGGAGCATGATAGCGACACGACTGCGCAGCTAACGACGTCCACCGCATTGGCGACGGAGGCGGCAGCCAGGCATGTCTTGCCGGAGCCTCTGCCGCCTATGGTGGCGAATGTCGGGACCCCTGACGTCTCCGGACAAGGTCGTCGCAGCACCCGAGCCACAAAGAACACAACAACGACTCTGGCCAAGACCAAGCGCCGTGTCAAGGTAAACCCGAACCGAGCGCGCGACGAACGCAAACACGAGTTGGCGTACCTTCGCAACAAAGTGGAGCAAATGGAGCGGGAGCTGGAATCGATGCACCATCGCCGACGGGCTCGGGGCATCTGCAACGGTGAACCGCCACCAGCGTCATCGGGCAGTATATCCCAGGCCTTGACTTCAACTCTCTATTCCAAGCTCGCTGCCTCGTCCTCCAGAATGCCCTTCATTTGGCGAGACATCGCTAGTCGCCAGCAGCAGCGACGAGAGAAGTCCGAGCGCGAGAACGCGAGGCTAAAGCTCGTGCTGGAGAGTCAGGTGAAGCTAGCAAAGAGCATGGAGACGCTGCTGCAGAAGAGAGCTCGGCAACAGGTCTCTGGTTGCGCTGAGGTGGTTGGTGCATCTGGAGACTTGTCATCGCAGGGGTGCACACTCGACTTCTTAGTCGACAAGGATACTTATGAGGCGCTCATTACGAGCGTCGAGACTGCTTACGCCGAGTTGGAGGCCGTATTCACCACGAACGGTTTGATGGGGTTGGACACTCCTTGTAGAGATGCCCGGATGCGTGAAGGAGCCAGCGGGATGTACCTCGATGTTTTTGCGAACAAGGTGCTCCCATTTGAATACGAGGCCGTGATCACAGCGGTGTGGAACCATTTCAAGGGCAACGATAAGCACCGCGGCGTGGTCTACGAGAACGCGACGAAGGTATGTTTTGGTCGGCTCGAGGTCACTGGTGCCTAGCTAACGCGTCTTGGTTTTGTCGCGGTTGTTTGTCTTGTTTCCACTGCAGAATTTAGAGACTTTCTCAGACACCATCATGGAGGCGTTCACCATGGAGTTCTTGGGCAAAACAACCACTGCAGATTTCCGTGTCAAACAGGTGATCCGACGTTTTGTCGAGACTGACAAGCAGGTTGTCGTGTGGGTATCCATAGGGCAAGCGCTGGACCCAACCAACTCGCCTTTCTCCAGCTTTGGCTTTGTGGACAAAGGCTACGTCGTGACGAGGCGGCCCACGTCGATCCCTCCGGGACACGGCGACTTCACCGTTCTGCAGATGTGCAGCCTCGTGTCGCCGCAGATGGCCACAGGCTGCCGCATCGACATGACCGCTGCGGGCGACTTCACCGAGTTCGTGCTCAATGTCACGGCAGCCAACACCACTTTCAGCAACGAGCTCATTGAGAACGTGCTGTTAGACCAGGCGCTCAACAGACACCAGGGAGAAACCAGCCTCGCCGCTTGAAATGGCAGGCCATAGATTGTACATGTAAACGTCGTGATTGACCTTCATTCACGATGAATCCACTCATCACCTAGAAGCTTCGATTTGTGTCTTGAATCCTGGCATTCTTCAAGCAGCGCCCGCGGCAGCAGACCACGATACGATGGCGTTCCTGCTTGAAGGGGAGACGGACGAGACGCTGGCCGCGGCGTTGGCTTTCCTGGACGAGCAGCAGAACCCCTTTGTGCCCGCACTGCAAGAGGCGAGCCTTGAGCTCGAGTCCATCGCCGTGCTCCCGTCGCTGGACGACCCCGAGGCCGACGAGGTGCTGGACGCGCTCAGTGCGGAGCTGCCTGGAGTCGGTGACAAAGGACCTCAGGTCGAGAAACGTGTCCGCTGTGGTGGCGCCCTGGCTGCAATGGCCCCCAAGCTCCTCTCCCAACGCCGCTTCAGGCGCCACCAGGTGGCCCCGTGTCCTCCTCCTCAGGCTGCATCTGCCTCTCCTCGTACCAAGTCCACCAAGACCGCACCCAGCAGCCAGAAGAAACCCTACGTTCGCAAGAAACCCCTCGGATACAACCCCAACAAGGCGCGAGATGAGCGCAAGCTGGAGCTGATTTATCTGCGCAATAAGGTGGTCGACATGGAGCTGGAGCTGCAGAAACTGCAGGAGATCAAGGGCAGCAAAGGGGCCCTAGAAAGGGAACCCGAAGCAAAGTCACCTACTGCAAATACCACCTTGGCTGCAAAGCACGACACTGACGATCGGGTGCCCCGCGTCTGGGAGAAAATGTGTGCTCGCCAGCTTGATCGACGAGTGAAGGCGGAGAGGGAGAACGCTCGCCTCAAAATGGTGCTGGAGGGTCAGATCAAGATCGCTAAGAGTATGGAGCAGATCCTCAAGAAGCGCACGGTGCTGCGTTCCATGGAGTCCTGCGGCAGCAATAAGCGCACGAAACACACGAACCGTGTGCCTCGGCCGTCCGATCCTCGCGCTGACGCTAAAATCTTCGAAGTGCTGCTTGCCGGTGTCGAGGCATCGTATCGGGAGGTTGACGCTGTGTTCGAAGCCAATGGTCTTGGCCGCACTGAGGCTCCGAAGAGCGACGCCCAAATGCACGACGGCGTGAATGGCATGCACCTGGAGATCTTTGCCAACAAGATGCTGCCGTTTGGCATGCATGCTACGGGCGAGGCCGTGTGGCAGCACTTTAAGGGCACAGATATCCCCTATCGTTGGTATCACTCCAAATCCGCCGGCTCGATCGAGTCCACAGAGGATACGATGGTCGAGAGCTTCGGCATGGAGATGTATGATGGCAACAGCAAGACTACAGCCGAATTCAACGTCAAACAGATCCTGCGTCGCTACGTTGAGGAAAATCGCGTCGTTGTGGTGTGGCGCTCGCATATTGAGCCGCTTGAGTTCTCCAACAAGCGGTTTGCTGGTATTCATTTCCAGGAAAAAGGCTACGTGGTCATTAAACCGCGTGCTCATGACTACGATAGTACCGACGACGATGACTTCACCCTGGTGCAGACGTGCTACATCATCACGCCTGATCTGTCCGATCAAACGCTGAACGACGATGCCAAAACTGGAGCTCTGACCGAATTCGTGCTGAGTTCAACCGCTGCTAACATTTCCGCCAGTAACGAGATGATTGAAAACGTGCTGGTTGACCAGGCGCTCCAGCAGCGAAAGCGTCGTGAGTAAGATGTGGCACGGCCATTTGCCTTAGGTGTTGTCTACGCATCTATTGCTTGAGTATTCATTTTTTTATTGGACCAATTTACTGTATGAAGCGAGACCGAATAGTTGGGAAAATTGTAAGTTTCAATGGTGCGGCATGTCACCGAAGTTGTCATTCCAACTTCCACAACAACAACTCGGCCTCCAGAGTTCCAGAGTCAAATTTGCGATGCATTAACTTGGGCGAGGTGACCGATCTACAGAGTCTATCACTGGATCACAAGACTCCGCTCCTTCTCCGAAGATCCTAAGCTTACAACCAGTTACTTCGTTGTATACACAGCAGCACGCCGATCATACTGTTTCTTGCCTAGCGCCAGCAACTGGATACATACTCTCGAGCAGTACATTCTGCTGCAGTTGCAGCACGTCCCGCAACTTTCTCCCAATCGAATTCAGCACCACCCCTTCGACGTGAGCAAAGTCCAGCGGTAGGACTGATGCGGTGTCCACGCGCTTTACTTGCAGCTGGTAGCAGCTCCGCACGACAGATGCATGTAGTGGGTCTGCAGGAGAAGGAGAAATGATTGTCCAGTGGTGATCTTCGAACTGGAGTCCTCCCGTCGGAAGAAACCATGTCGTTGTTCCAACCAAGACGATCGGTTCTCTTCGTCGTACTTGCTAACAATATTCACTCCGTCCAGGTTCAAGAGTGCATCCTTTCCGTCAGGAAGGAAAGCCATGCAATTCCTCTCGAGCGAGCTGGGGTTCCTTGTTCGAATCTGTAACAAGACGCAGCAAGCAAATAGTTAGTAGTTTGCACGTTCGCGCTTTTTTTGGTGCAAGTTCTGTCTTACGAAGCGGAAGGACTTTTGGGTGTCTTTGTTCTGCTTGGTCGTGATGTGATGCCACAGAATCTGCGCTGCCTGCTGCATACTGTAAGCCATCGGAGTGATTGAAATTGTCTCGACACGATCTCCACAAACGTCGTGGCATTTGTTCCAAGTACTGCAAGTAATCGAGATGTCCCCTTGCATCAAGGCTGGGAAAACCGTGTCCGCCTGCAGGCGCAGTTGTCCCAGGCTGCTAGACAGCTCTGCCAGAATGGCGTCACTGAAGTCTAACTGACTGAGAGGGCGGTCACACGTTGGCTGAGGCTCGAAAACAAAATCCATTCCCTGCGATCATGATCACAGCAGCACCATGTCAACAAATGGCCCCATCGAACCACCTACAAGCAACAAATACCTCAAGCACATTGCTTCGTCCAAGAACCTTGCGGATTGAGGTGTACACCGTTAGCTGTTTTGCCACGATCAGCTTCAGTTCTCGATTGATGCGCTCCGCCCGTTCGCGTCCCTCGCTCTCGATCATTGCCAGGCTGCGCCAAGTATTGGGGCTGCTATTGTGTGCTGTCGCAGTCGGTGTTGGCACCATTCCGAGATGACGGAGACGCGACAGTCGCAGTTGCTCCAGCTGCGCGTTGAGTTGCTGCGCTTCCTCCCGCAGATATTTCAGTTCTGTTTTTTTGCGGCGCTGCAAACTTGTTGTGTATCGCACAGGGCCCTCCTTACGTCGTCGGTCCTTCTTCGTCTTTGGTGTCTTCAGTTGCGCCTGTTGAGGGGGAGACACGTTGGAGACCGCATCAACACTAATCTCACTCTCCAAGGATGTGGAAGAGCTCGCGTCACTTCCATTGCTGTCGATGGCGTCCAACATCGTCAGCACTCCAGACAGCGTGGTGTCCTCGTCCATTTTGGTGGGCACAAGGCAGAACAAGAACTGAGACCCAAGTACGCATTCGCGCGACAGTGATTGGAGAGATTTGCAGACAAGATTATGCAGTTGAAAAGATGATGGTGTGGCACTGGGTGCCTTTCAAAAAACCCATACAGTATGCGCGGTCGATTCCGGTACTACTCAAAAATAATATCCTGAACAGAATGATACAATCACTTTAAACAGGTAACGGCTAAGTTTTGGCGGGAGTTCTGGCGCGAAGCACTAAGCACCAGCCATCTCGAAGCTCTCCGTACCAGCCATTGAAACTTCGGCAGAGCGACACAGCAAACTAGCTGCACGTCACTCACCATATTTCAATCCTCTCTCGGCATGGGGGGTTGGATGAAGATCAAGGAGAAGAGGGCTCTCAATGAGAAGGCTGCTGACTGCCCAGCCATGACGCAGAACGAGCTAGCAGCCTGGGCCAAGTCAACGTTCAAGGTCAAGAGAGCTC
>KV725224.1:0-14457 GCA_000500205.2 Phytophthora lateralis
ACGAGTGGACTCACGAAGGGAGACGGACTCGGTTCGATCACGAGTGGACTCACGAAGGGAGACGGACTCGGTTCGATCACGAGCGGACTCACGAAAGGAGACGGACTCAGCTCCATCACGAACGGCATCACGAGCGGTCTGACGAAAGGCGGCAAGCTGCCATCGCTACCGGGTTTACCCATCAGTGGCAGCAACGGAGTGGACTCGACGAACGCTCTCTGGACTCACGGACGGCTTGGGTCTACCGTCAACATCGACGTCGGCCGACGCCGGCAAGCAAGCGTACTCGTTGGAGACAGATGTCAAGTCCACGGACACGTCAACCGACAAACCCACCGCTACGAACGCGGACGCGGAGCAGTCTCCAGACAAGAAACCCGTCGTCTGAGTGGAGTAGTTGTAGTCTCGCGTATGGTGTGGAGTGGTGCATGAGTAAAGATAGATACCGGGGTAATACCATTTGTTCACGTTTGTACATATACTGCTATTCGTTCTTGAAGGCGGTCGAGGCAGCAAGCGTTGTCGTTTAGGTAAGGTGGTCGTTTGCGAGAGCGCTCGAAAAACCACATTGAAGTGCTCTGGAGGCCAACTTCAACTTTGAGGCATACTAAATTCAAGTTGTCCTCGTCACCTAGACCTAATAAAAAAGAATCCCGGTCGATTTAATCGGCCCAGCAACAACACATCTCTCGCGCGGTAAACAATGATCCCATTCGACATACGTGAACGCATAGCTGATGCCACCTCGACAAAGCTCAAGTCGTAGCGTGGGTTACTCGCGCTCTGTTACCACTCTATCACACTTTACTGCTCATCTTCTTGACTATGCACGCTTTCAAATGAACTCGACAATCGAGACCATCTTCTCAGACAGCGTTTCAAGCACTCACGCTTCTCAACTAAGCCCTGCCATTGCCGCTCTCCGGTCCGCCATACCCACTGCCCATGCCCGAGCCTCCTCTCATGCCGCCGTCGCAGCCAGTCGTCGTGCTCGTCGAGTCGGTCATGACGCCGCCGTCGCAGCCAGTCGTCGTGCTCGTCGAGTCGGTCATGACGCCGCCGTCCGCCGTTAGCGTGCCCGCAGCCGTGAGGGTCTGCGACTAAGTCATGTCCACGCCCACGGAGATCCAGGCCAACACTCCATCCGACACCGAGTCGCCCAGAAGCACGTACTCGAAGAACGGGGTGAAGTCCTCGGCTGTCGACGTTGGTCGTGTCAGAGCTGTCGACGTTGCCGCTGGCCACGATCCCCGAGTACACGCCCGTGGCGTTGCAGTGCCAGAAGTCAACGTACAGCCCTTTCGTCGTGAACCCGCGAGTCAGTGAAGTTCACGGGTTTATACGCGTTCACGTTGATGAACTGTAGAGCTCAGCGTTGAAATGCATACGGTAGTATGGGCCTTGCGTCACATCACCTCGGGCTCCATTCGTCAAAGTCTGTGCCACGTGGGTCTCACCATTTGGGTGCGTTCATGGTGTTCACCAAGAGATCAAAACCAACTGCAACCTTATACCTCCCAGTATCACTGGAGCTTTAGTTTTGTTGGATGTCATTCTCTACCAAGGACATCCCAGCAAAGCTAAAGCACACATCGCCAAAATCATTCTTGAATTGACCATCCACATACCAGAGAGGCCTACCACTTTTACCTTGCACCCCCACTCAAGAATGCAGATCGTATCAACGCTAGCGTTCATGTTCCTTGCTGCCACATACACCCTCGCCGAACCTGAGCGGAAGCTGCTCCGGTCTGGATACGACTCGCCCATAAACTTCTCCGACCTTACGCGTCTGGTAGACGCCCCCAGAAGCATGGATCGTCATCGGGCCTACCCGGTGTCGACTCCACCACGAAGAGCGGAATCCTACCGAGTACTGACTCACTGCCGATCGGTGGACGGAGTGGACTACAGTCACTGACGGGTGGCAATAGTCTGAACAGCGTCGGAAAGGATGAAAAACTGTCGGCACTGCCGACCAGCGGTGGGAGCGGCACCGGTTTAGACAAGGGTTTCTCGGGCCTTTCGGGTCTAACGGACGGTCTAGGGCTCCCGCCGACAACGACAACCTCGACTAGCGGCAAGAAGACGTACTCGTCGGGGGAGGTGGGCAAGTCCGAAGACCGGTCACTGACAAGGCTAAAGACGACACCGTCGCCATCCCCGAAGTCCAACTCGCAAAAGTCAACGACGACCAACAAGAAGACGAAGACCAACCAGATGAATATGTTCCCGAACAAATTCCCAAGGCCAAACGTGAAGAAGACGCCGACGCCGGATCCGAAGAAGTCTCCGGTCAAGCGACCTGTCGTGTAACTTACACGACAGGTTACACGGTGCAACCTTTTGTCGTGCATGTCTACCGGTAGATATAATGCAGTTTTGTTTGTTTTGAGAATCCTAGTTTCTTAGGCACATCGTTCGCCTGCCCAAAACTCATACACAAGCATCGTGGCTAGTATGTGTGGAACCTGGTACTCTTAGCCTACCGTGGTGAGAACGTGGTACGGACGACTTAGGCAGAGCTCACTAACTTGTACAAGTCGTTGAGTTAGGTCCTGCCAGTTGTGGCCCAGCAATTCCAGCTGAGAAAACGCCGAGTTCCTGCTTGAGAAAGCGCTCTTAAACGTGGCAAAAATTATATTGCAAAGCGTTTACCGGGACGTCTCGTCACACTACACGACTGGCGCCAGCATCGCGAAGACCACGACTGCCACAAATACTGCAACCGGCTGCTGATGCAGTCGAGTTCTAGCCGCTTTGAGAACCTACCGCGTGAGTCGGTCCATCCGTATCTTCTACTAGTCGCGGCGCAACTTCGGCTGCTCCGATCAGAACACCACGCTGTTCATTATTCCATTTGCCTAATCTCCAACACCCGCCAAAACCAACCTCCAGCGATGCAGCTTTTATCGACTATCCTCCTTCTGGCAGCGGCTGTCCAGTATGTGCAAGCTGTCCCTGAGCGCAAGCTGCTTCGGAGTGGATACGACTCACCTCTCGACTTCTCTGCCCTCACCGGATCAACGACGACCAGCGCGGCAGTCCCCTCTATCGGTTCCATCACAAGTCTGCTGCCTAGCAGCAGCGGGATCTCGGGGGGCCTACCTAGTACGGACTCGCTATCCTCGCTGACGGCGAGCAGCGGCCTTGGCGGGTTAAGCTCGCTCACGGGTGGAAGTGCGCTGTCATCCCTCAATGGCCTGTCTTCCATCACCGGTACGAGTGGTCTCTCCTCCTTGACGAGCGGCACGGGCATCGGTGATATCACTAGCGCTGCCACCGCAACTTCGACCACCGATGGTTTGGCATCGTCCACTACTACGACGTCGGGATCCGACACGAGCGCGACGACTGGCGGCTCGACTACGCAGACTACGACCAAGTGAGTGTGCGTTCGAGTGGCGAACACAGGGCGGACGAAGGCCCAAACGTATCGTTGAGTAAATACCGTTCAATACACTGCCATATTGTCTGTTCAATAGGAACTGCTGTGGAAGCCATCATGTTGCCAACAGGTTTGGACAGTCATGCTATTATAACAACACTGATCTTCAGCTGCGATGTCTAGGGTCTTGGGCTTGGACCGGATCGTGTCTTATCCATCTGATCGTACGTAGTCGACGAGCCTCACGAAATAACCTGTTGCTCGTGACGAATCCTATCGATGCGTCAAAGGCATTTGAGGCACTCGGAAACAACAACCATTTGCCAATTTACCGCCTCCGAAGAACACCCTTCCTCAACTACCGAACTCGCAATGAAGTTTATCTCGACTGTCACTCTCCTCGCCGTTGCTCTGCAGTGCACGCTTACGACAGCTCAGCTCAACTTCGTGCGATCCATCAACCGACCGATCGATTTTTCAAAGCTAACCAGCCCGCCCGCGAACGACCAGGATTCGAGCCTGGCTGCACCTCCAACTGATGGTATGATGGGACGGCACCTGCGTGACGGGAGCAACGCCAACGTCATCGTTGTCGGCAGAAATGGAGGAGGATTCCCACCGCTGCGTTCTGGAGCGATTACTGAGTAACCAGCAAGCATCTGCGTGTGTGCTACATGTACGACTCGTACGAAGGCATGCAAACCAGAGTTGGTTACCCACGTGACACCGTTGTTGTTGTACAAGCAACACGCGTATTTGCGTTTCAGAATGTCTAGTTAAAGAAGGAAAACACGAAGAATCATGTTGTCTCGCAGGAGCTTGCACAAAGTGGTAAATGGTGTATTTGTTCGTCCGCTATGAATCAAATTTAAAGTCGAGCTACGCAACGTTGAACACACGAGTACAGGTACAGAGGACGAAGCAGGCTGAGCCTTGTGCTGTTCGCATCAGAAGATTTAGTCCGAACCGGATGCCGTCTCCTGCTTGGTCGTCTCCTGCTTCGTGGCCTCTTCGGAGCCAGAACCAGTCGGCTTCTTGCCCTTCTTGCCCTTACCAGGGAACGGGATGTCCTTGCCGTGGCCTCCGAACGATCCGTGGCCCTTGCCGTGAGGGCCGGGGAAGCTGCCGTCGAACGATCCAGCCCACTTGTGGTGTCCGTCGAAGCTGCCGTCAAAGGCCCCCTTAGGGGGGTGAGGGCCGGGGAAGCTGCCGTCGAACGATCCAGCCCACTTGTGGTGTCCGTCGAAGCTGCCGTCAAAGGCCCCCTTAGGGGGGTGAGGGCCGGGGAAGCTGCCGTCGAACGATCCAGCCATCATTTTACCGTCGAATGAGCCCTTCGGGTGGGGCGGGCGGCCACCCCAACTGCCGTCGAACGAGCCGTCGGGGCGCTTGTGCTTGGTAGAGCCCACAGAGTTGGATCCCTGGCCACTCAGCACCGAAAAATCAACGGACTTGGTGGACGCAGAGCGGAGCATTTGGTGGGCGTCGGCGCACTGGGCGATGATGGCAACGAGAGCGAGCGTTGAGAAGAACTTCATGGTTAGCTGGTTGCTTGGTGTTCGTGGAGGTTGGGAACTGGAGAAGGTAACTTCGGAAATGAGCGATCCTGTCCTCTTCGAAGGAGGCGTGTTGCGAACGGAAAGTGCACCATAGCGCTTCAGATTGGTGTCCGACGTGCTACCAAAGCAGCTGGATGAGCGGAGCCGTCCTTGACATGCTTAAAGGACTGTACCGGTAGACGTCCGGTTCGTCAAAGGGATGTTCGTTTCAGCCTATGAGGTTCTTGAGGTTTGTGCGCTGCTGAGAAGAGCAAAAGAGAGATCGGCGGTGCTTTGATCGTTGCCCCCCAGGCGCACACCTACCGAATGAGCAGTGCAGCCTTCGAACAGCCGAGATAGCTCAGGAATCGTGAGTCCACCGAGATAGATCTCAGGATCGAGCGATCTCATAATATATATTATAATCATCGATTGAAGAGCACCAGCCTCGATTATGCGCTGGTATCACGATCAGTCGAGCGATGTGCTTGGCACACCATCTCGCTTCAACATCGCTAGGCGACAATGACTCAGTTTCCAAGAAACCATATCGCTTTTCAAGCAATGGAGGCTGGCAGTTAACTTGAGCTAGTTTAATGCAGACTCGGTGCACGTGAAGCTCGTTGTCTCAAATATACTTGGGGATTGGGAATTATACATGGGAGAGCTAGCACGCGTTTATGCCTGGCGTTTCATTAATCCCCCTTCATGTCCATCACGGAATACCCGTTGCCTACGTGCATCGCTGCTATAGATTTATCATGACGATCGTGAGCTTTCCGGCTCTGACTCAACCTGCTCAATTTCAGTGGTATACCTGTATATCTTGGAGTGTACATGTACCTACCAAACCCCCGTCCATCGCAGTGCTGCGAGCTACTGTACCATCACTTCGTGGTGACAGAAATTGCTTGCTCTCGCCCAGGAAGCAGGAGCTGACCAGCAACAGTTTTGGTGAGATGCGTTCTCCAATAAACATGAGCACATCCAAGAGAACTTACAAGTTCCGGAGAAGAGAAGGCCGTTGCGGATCCAAAGCAAGAGCTTTACCATACATTTGCTTTGACTGTGCCCATTGTCCACACTTACATAGGAAATTTGCATAGTTTTCGTAGATGGAAGCCAGCGTGTCGTTCTCTTTCCGACTCTGGCAGACTCGAATCTGATCGCCACGCTGCTGCTGCTCCACGGCGAGTATTAACTGCTTGAAGCAACGCTGTGCAGATTCGCCCTCCTCCAAATCGGCAAGCACCAAAGCCAGTCGCAGTTGGTTCTGGATATGCGCGGGCGACATGCTCAACGCCTCCATCAAAGCTCGACGGGCCAAAAGAAGATGGTCACGACTGCCGTGTGACTTCGTAGCAAGGAGATCTGCGTACCCACCTAAAATGTTTGCATCTCTGGGAGCATTTTGCAACGCCTCCTTGTAACAGACTTCACTCTCTGCAAAATCTCGGCGTTCGCACTTGAGAAAGTTTGCATAGTTCGCGAGGTTCCTGGCGTTACTTGGGTCAGCGGCAAGGGCCTTTTTAAAGTAGTCTTCAGCTTGGTCCATTTGAGCGCAGGTAGTACACAAGAAGAGTGCGTAATTGCCAAGATTCTCAGCGTGGCGGTTGTCGATTTCGAGTGCTTTCTGGTAAACTTGCATGATCTCAATTGGGCTTCGCTTGGCTTTCTCCATGAACCGAGCCTTCATTCCAAGCTTATCAGCTCGAGAGGGAGCTCGGACGGCCGATGAAGACGGATCCAAACTGTCGAAAGTGGTCAGCAACACACGGTCCCGTCGGATATGAAAGGAAGCTGCTGTTTGTAGCTCGATATGCAGCTTTCGGCGTTCGTTGGCGTCCAGTTGTGTCCACAGATCATGCTGAAGACCGTTTGGCATGGATCGGCACCGCGCCAAAACTGGCGTAGAAGGTTCTGAGGATACCATCGAGGTTCGGCTTGGAGGCAAAGATACTTGAGGCACCTCAGCGTGAAGATACGCCTCGATTTGCTGGATCTGCTTGAGTACAACCTCCTCTTCCTGTCTAGCTAACTCCATCTTGGCTGGTTCAACCTGAAGAACGTGGAATTTCGCTACTGCCATCGCTTCCTTCGTTCTCTCCGCCAGTTGTTTCACTGCTTCTTGACGCTTCTCAATCAGTAAAAGTGCATCCTCCTGGATATATTCGACCTGAACTTGATTGCCGCTGTCGAATGACAACATCTCGGACGTTACCAGTTCATGGCCGAAGTAGTTCTCCTGAATGCGTCGCCGTTCACGTTCCAAGGACTGTAACTGAGCCGAGATCTCACTCAATGAGATTTCTATCCCAGCTTCCTGTAAGAGCGTCTGGATCTCGTTCTGCTGCTCTTGTCGAGCTGTATGCAGCTTTGTTCGAAGCTCGAACAGTTCCTGTTGTAGTTTGCCAGTTGGTTTTGGCTCCTCGCGTTTCGCTTGGAGTCTCGTAAACGAAAGCTGAGGCATCAACGGCTTCGCCTCCAGTCGCAGCGCTGGGTCCGCGTTCTTTCTGCTATCAACAGCGTCATAAAAGAAGAAATCGGTCGCAGTGGAATAGGCGCTCGAACTCGTGTCAGACTTGGAGTCGTCTACTTCGCCGTCACTGGACCCAACTCGGCTGCTCGTAGGATCAACACCGTCCTCACAGGTCGAAGCTCCTCCCTTGGTCGTTTGGTACGAATTAATTAACCTCTGGATGAGAGCATGTCGTCGTGCGTCGGCCTTCAGCCCTGGCGTCTGGGTCGAAATATCACGGAGTTCCAGAGCACTCCGAAGCTCTGCCAGAGACAAATGTTGCAGTCCAGAGCCTCCTTCTTCTCTATTCCCGACTTCCCCGCTACCGACTCGCGTCTGCTGCAATCGTCTTGCCAGCTCATCGCGACGTGCTTCTCCTCGTAAATTCCCTGTCGCCGTCGGCACCCCCAACGCCGTCAACGCATCCTTCAACTGCGATAACGTCGCCATGTCCTCCGTTCCACTTCACCAAAAAGGTAACGACGAACCACCAAATTTAGAGATACTGAGCGTGGAATTAATAGGTTACAGCTTGTTGGAGCTTTATATAGTGCACGGTCGTCTCCGGTGCAGGAGCTTTCTAGTCGGACTCTTGTTCTCTGCGGAGGGAATCTCTTGCCAATATGACGGACTCGTCGCCCATTGCGAGCATGTGGCGGGCCTGGACGCCGGTCTCATCCGAGGAATTTGCAGCAACTGTAGCGGCGGTGAGCGCTAGAACGACGACAGCGAGGCAGCGGATGAACTTCATTGCGGAGACTCGAAGCTGTTGCGGTGGAGCAGGTTAATTGAGGAGTGAGCTAAGCAGAGCCCACGCCAGCACAATGAGCGACATCGTCGCACGTGGGATAGTACTGCACTGTTGGTCCCGACTTGGCTCATACAAAACCCAAGTGGTGCCGATTTGGATGAGAAGGAAAGTGGACAGGAGGCATCTGCAGTTTCTCGAAGCAGAGCCACAAAGCCCAGTCTCGGCGTCGATGTGAGTCCCTGTGCAGCACATGTGCGACTCCAGCCGACACCAAGCAACCCAGCAGCCGACGGGATCGAAAACGGCTTTTGACTTGATATTTGTAAAAATGGTGTACCACGGATATAGACGGATATGTAAGGTAATTGACGCTTCGAATAGTAGCCTCTCACTTCAACGTGGATTTCTACAGCACAGACACGTCAAGTATTCTCATCGTGCCCGAAGCTTTCAGGTTGGATTGATGTTGATGTGAAAGATTTGACTTTAAAAGCTGCACCACGCTCGGTCGTCAGCAGAGCTGTTCATTATTGACTCACTTGGGACGGGGGGCTCTTGGGAGCAAAACCAACCGAGTGGCTCATTTCGGGTTTAGATCTGCGGTATCCAAGAGAGTCATGACTGAAGCGAGCAAGACGACGGCAACCACGGGGAAGACGACGTTCGGTTCGCAGCGCGGATCGGTGTTTCGCTTTTCAGTGACGCCTGCGAGGGTCTGGCTGGAGAATCAGGAGACGAAGCAACAATGGTGAGCTGCGGCTATAACGCCTTGGTATTTGCTGCTTAACGGCTCATCAATTTCTATGATAGGAAGTGCACAGTGTCGTCTGTGAACGATTTTGCTCTGAAAGGTGCTGGGATTCCACACGCAATCGTCATGGACTATCTCTCGGTGCGTTGATGACGTTAAAATTAATGTACCAAAGCTAATTGCTGTTTGCTACTGTAGCTCAGTCTCGGTCGATCAGAGGCAAGTCGAGATACAGACTACGAAGTGGATCTCATCGCAATGAGTGAAGGCCGCATGCGTCTCGATTTCGTGCTCAAGTTCTCGATTGCTGACGTTGTGTGGAGGCCCGAGTACCACTTTGTGCTCCAGTCGATCGAAGTCACGGAGACTCAAATGCTGACGGCTAAGCTTCGAGACGCCACCGACAGTTTGGAACGTCTCCACGCTATTATCCCCGAGTGGGTAGTGGAGGATGCTGACCGTCCCGTGGCTCGCAAGGAAGCGGTGGTGCAGACTATGGCCTTGAAAGGCACCCAGTCCTGGCTGCACTTGTGTAGCCTGACTAAACAAATTTTGGAGCACTCTGGGACGCACGTTGAGTCTGCGATGGAGTGGGGCACTGCTGCGGTTCACAAATCAAGAGATGCTGTGGCCAAGTACTGGTGGATCATCCGAGACACTGTGACGCAAGCTACGAGCGCCGTCCGCCAGCTTGTGTTGGACCAATATGCAACTTCTGGCTCGAAGTAGGGGGATATCGAGTCAAGCCTCGGAGCCCTCCCTTTCTACATGTAGTAGGCTGAAGACGGGCAGTTCTGCTTTCTTTTCCGAGTGTCGTAGCTCCTTTGGTTGGCATCTTGAATACATTTTCAACTTCAAACTCGAAGTGTGTCTAAAGACCAGCGTCTCCATGTCGTTAGCAGGTTTATATTTTCCATTATCCTTTCGTCCGACGTGAGAAAAGGCGCTCGGTATTCTTCGCAAGGTCTCAGACTCGCACGAGTTCTCTCAATTTCGTTTTTGAAGACAAGAGCACCATGGTGTCGTACAACCAAGTCTTGAGCTGCTTTCCTTCCCACCCAGACTCGCCATTCTTCTGTCGAATTGTCGACAAGGACGACGGATTTGAAATCGAGCTCTTTGATAGAGCAACCGAGCAGGCTTGGTAAGCGTTCCTCTAACTACGCTGCTGAGGTTGTACAGAAGAATTAACATTGTGGTTTTTGCCTATCAGGGCCTGCACTGTGACGATGGAAACCCTGGATTTGTACGCAGATGCGACGACAAGAATCCCACTGGACAAGGTCAAGTCTTTCGTGAAGGTACGTGCTTAGTAAGGAATGGAGACCCATTAATGCCAATTTCCCACTAACTTTGGGATGAATTCGCCTAGATTGGACTTGCCGCACTGAGGGCCGGACGTCACTATAAAGATGTAGTGTTGGACTTGACCGAACAGGGCGAGGAACTGGCTGTTTTGCAGCTACGTCTGCGATTTGGGATGGAGTACTGCTACAGGACACCAAGTTTGAACTTTATGCTGGAGCAAGTCGAGCCTGAGCGGCTTGAAAAGATCGAGCTGCAAGCCAGCATCGCAACCATGGCGTCTGAGCTGAGCACCACGCCACGGCCCACTCTCCCTCAAGGTCCTACGGGGATTTATCTGCTTTGCAACCTCGTGATTGTGGCACTTGGTATGCTCGCTGTTGTCAATGTTGCTATTGGTGGTCTTGCGTCTCAACCCGCTAGAGGAATTGCCTTTGCGAGTGTTAAGCCGTATGCCGTTGGAGGTCACAACAAAGTGATTTATTGGGAGCGAAGTTCCAACTTTGACGAGAACTTTTTCTCGGCGAATCACGCTCGAGTCAAAGTTGCTGAGCCGGGTCTTCTGCAAGTATCGATCATGCTTCGCCACTCCAATTGCAGGTCGGACATCACTTTCAAAGTGTACCTGGGCATGTCGGAGATTGCGAGTGTGTACGACTACACGTGTGGCCTCTTTTCCATTGGAATTTCGACGACGTACGTCCACATGATCCCAGTTGAGACGAACGATACTTTGAGCGTCAACTACGTTGGAGGTGGCAAGTTGTACGTGGAAGACAGCTTCATGGATGTACTGTTGCTGCCACCGACACCGCAGTAGCTCGTCTCGAAGCTGCATCCATTCATGCTACACGTACCGGTAGTAAGCATCAGCATTTGAGCTGTGGTATTCGAAATGGTGTTGTGCTCGTTGCTGGGTTTATTGTTGTTTTATTTTGCTGATCTTACCATTCTGACGCAAATGAAAGGATCGATTGACCAGATCGGAGGAAAGTAGGACACCGTTGTATGAGTCACTTTATCACTCCTGATTTTTCTCGGCTGACGTATCGGGATAAAGGGGAAAAAAAACACTTTCCACAACTTTGGACCATCCGCTCATCCAAAAAGGGACGAGGGGAGCGGAGCCCCCATTGTAGGACATGCAGCATATGTCCACTAGTGAAGAGTTGATTCACCCTTGGAGCCGGTGACCATGTTGGCAGCGAGAGAGGTGACGGATTCCGCGCAGAGGTTGGTGTAGGTCTTCAAGGTGTCCAAAACCCACCGGCCGTGAAATTGAATCGTCATTCCATCCACTCCGACCCGACACATGTGCTTTGCACCCCCGGCACGAAAGGAGTGCGGGCTGAAGTTCCTTGGATCCTCGCCATTCTGTACAGCGGCCTTCTTGATCGCACTCGACAGGTGTGCCGTTGAAATACACGCCGGCGGGCTGGTGCGCCCCAGGTACACTGCCGCTGGTATTCCGGGAGGAAGGTCTTGTCTTGATCGTAGAAGAAGAGCACCGAAGCCAGGGCACAGGAATGCGTGCTCCGAACGATACAACATTCGAGCTGTTGCATCCCCCCCCCCAGAGAGCTTGAGTGATGGGATCATCGAACCGGAGAGAATGGAAGCAGGTTTCGAGGAGCCGAATCGACACTGGAGCCTTGTATCGCGGAGGTGTGCCAAACCGGCATATCCCTTTCAGAAGCATGCGAACGTGTGGGTGTGCAATCGGAAGGTCCCTTCCGGCCGCTGCGAAGAAGTGACGAACGCCTTGTGGCGTGTTGAGGATTGATGATCCGCGTAGCGGGCCGCCAGCACCAAATCCATATTGAAACCCGTGCACGATAAATTCAGAGAGTAACTGAATGCGGTCCTCGTCATTGACGCCCGAGAGCCATGGTTGAATTCCCCGACGTGATGTCCACACCGTCCACTTGTCATCGCTGCAGAGTACTTGGTGAAGGTGGAGTCGGCGACGGAATGCTCGCGGAGATATTGCGCAAGAGCGCCGAAAGCCCGTGGACGTCTATCGACGGTGATACCTGCGTCCAACCACGAGTTAGTTCTTCGAACTAGATAGCGTAAGACGGGTGCGCGGCAATGCGGGAACCAGCATCTGCGCGGGTGTTGTCGACCCCGGCGATATGGGAAGCCGAGAAACGGAGGTTGAGAGAGCTCTCCCAGTATCCCATGATCCTGATAATGTCTTGGGCACGCGTGTTATGTGATGCGAGTCGATTTTGCCAGGCCACAGCTGATGTATTGTCGATACGGAAGTGTATGTGGAGGGGGCGACGTCCATTCGCAGCATAATCGGACCACCGAGAACCCCATTCGTGAGTAGCGAATGCGCAAGATAGCAGTTCCCGGAAATTGATATTGAAACCATTGGCTTCCCCGGTCTTGAAGCTCGCGATAAGCCGAAGTTTATGGGGCGAAAACCGGTAAGTCAGCGCAATATTGACCTTTGTATCGAGAGCGCACAGTCCGTGGTCGCATGCGTCCATCTCGACGACCACGTCGGGTTCCGGGAGACTGTTAAAATACTCATTCAGGAGCGGGGAGTGAAGAATCTGCCACCACCAGAGCAGATCTTGTTTCATGGAGTCGCATACCCTGACATGTCGAAACCGGTGAAGGTTTATCTCTCTAAGCCGGAGGCGCTGGAGAAACGGACGCGCTGCCCTAATGCATGTTGCGACGTGACGCACGCCTCCCATGAGAGAGCGATACCAGTTCCGCGAGAGTCCGCTTGAGTGATACGCCGCTGCTACTAGGTTGCGAGCCTTATCGATCTTGACAGCTGACATCGCGACCGTTTTAGCAATGGAATCGAATTGCAATCCCAGGAGCTTTTGACTGGTGTTCCATGCCGTGAATTTGTCCTCATTGACGACTCCACTGCCTAGTATAGCGGTCATAGCGTAGCGCAGTGAACGTTCCATATCTTCACAGTTGGACCCGACATCAGCGGCGACGTTGATGTGGTCATCTACCCAGTGATAGTTGAAGAAACCATTCGTGTTGTGCATGTTGCCGTATCCGCCATGAACAAATGCTATCGCCCCACCGATGACTTCATATTCTCCAGGAGAACCTGCCCATCCGAATGGACATGCAAGCTCAATAACGAGTGCATTCTCGATCTCAATGCGCCCAGCAAATAGGTGTACGCTGCGGCTGTGAATACTAACGTTGCGAAATGCGGAAGTTACATCGCCTGCCATGGCCTTGGTCTCGGCATCAGGGTGTTCCCCCTTGGTTCGTATTATCTCGTAAGCGACAGCATCACAGTGTTGATAGTCGGCCTTTGGAATAGCGTCCTGGTCTGTAAAGTCGTTGATCGAGGCGCCTTCAGGGAACGATAGATCATGGATAGTCCTTCCTGACGTCAGCGGATCACCACCCGCTTTATCGACAATCCCGAAAGGGCTGACGAACACTTCGGGCCACATCGACAGGAGGTCCAAGTCGAGTACGAGGCACCTCCACGCGTCTTGCTCCTTGCGGACGTTTTTGCGCAGTATGTTCACTCTCTCCATTGCCGACCCGTGGTTATCAGGCGGATGTGATTGAGGCGGCACGTCCTTCTTGAGCTCCACACGCACGCCTTCCGCTATAATAGCTTGCAGTTTCTCTAGAAACTGGTAGTCTTTACACACCTGCGCGATCACTGCCTGAACGATGTGCTTGTTTGGCCGGTACTTCTCTGTCCGGCCAATTTATACGAATTTGGACTCTTCGCCTCTCAGTCGGTCAATTTTCGGAATTAAACACGAGGAAATATCTTAAACGGAAGAACAGATCACGAGTTTTGTTTTGATATTTTTGTTTGTCAGTTAACGCAATCGATATGCTAAATAACTTTGCAAACGTGAGCTGGATTTGAAGACATAATAACCTTTTTTTCGTAATCCGGCTATAAATTAGCGATATCTGTCCAAAAATTTGCTACAGCATGTCAACGTTTTGCGATTATCCTCGTAATAGCTCAATCTATGAAACCTCCCGCCTGACTGAAGAATTGCAGTATAACGAACGAGGTTTTATTCGATGTTAAGATCATGATAGCTATTCTGCCCTAACCTAAGCGCTTTTTCATCCAAATCATAATCAGGTACAAGTTATCCTTGGTTTTATGAAGCATTTTATTATTGGTTGAGAATTTGCTGTGTCAACGCGCTAATTCCAGCATGGTATGTCTCCACTTCAAGT
>KV725226.1:0-14059 GCA_000500205.2 Phytophthora lateralis
TTTGTGGGCGCCCCTGATTCGTTTGAGCGCAGTTTGCAAACTTTGTTGGTTACTCTTTACGATGACAACCGCGCCCGAGACCAACACGAAAGTAGCGAGACCAAAACTTCACGCATCAGCTTCCAGGAGATCCACGGAGCATCTACCATATTTGATGTCGTGCGATTATTCCCCGGTGAGCAAAAGCTTTTCATTTTGCGGGAGGGTTCGTATGTTCACTTTGTTTCTGGTTTCTAAAGTACAGTACTCATCTTCCCGTGCATCTGGACGCTGCGCGTGCTTCGAACACGAGTTCTGGGCGTCAAAACGTGGCAATATCTACAGCAACGTCGCATACAGCTTCAACCGTACCTCCCTACCAGTACCTTGTTCCTATCTTTTGCTGATATCATGGCGGCGTCTCAAGTTCAGCTACAGGAAAAACGCAATCGGGAGGATACCATTTTGACTTCAGCTGGTTTTCGAGAGGACCTCGATAATGCACCATCAGAAGCATTACTCAATTATTATGGGGGGAGTGCCAGAAGCGACAGCGCGAGCTTGAAAAAGTCTACCCCGCGCAAAGTGATCCCGTGCTCGTACGTCGTCATATGGATATGCACTATGGCCAACGAAGCACCTCATACTTTGCGTACGTCTTTAAAGTGCAAGCGAACAGGCAAAATCCGACGCAGAAGCATCATCGTACGATTTGGAAGATCCCAGCAGACTCCGGCTGGCCTTTGACCAGTGTTCTACTCTGGCGGAAGCGTGGCGAGTCACAGCAAACCACGCCCTGGCATCCGTTTATATTCAGTGTCTACTCGAAGATGCGTTGGCGACAGGTGAGGAGCTAGAAGCAGAGTTTGAACGAGTCACCAAGCAAATTTTTGCGGGGAAGCTAAGTATCGAGAGATCCGAGCGAATTCGTCAGCGACTCGTGAAAGAGTTCGGCTATCGCTTCGCTCACACTCTCCTGGCGAAAAGCAGCGTGAAAGAGATGAACCACGCATCAAAAACACCGCTGGACGAACGTCGCACCGAGCAGCGCTATGCGAAGGCATGGCGTGGCAGTGATCTCATCGAAGACAAAGTGCTTTACTGGAAAGAGGTCTGCGTTGTGACTACGCGTACATCCCGCTTCATCCTCAGCGAAAATCTCTAACGCTTTTGTGTTGCAAATATGGTGCAGTTTGAGGACCCAGTAGCCAAAATACCGTTCTATTACAACGTTCGGACGGGTGAGTCTCGTTGGGAGAAACCTGCAAACTTCGTCGGCAAACAAAAGGCGAAAAGGAGGCGGAAGCTGAAAAATACCAAATCACAGGAACAACCAGCATGAAGTAGGAAGTCAACATTTCTCAAACTTCAAAAACTCGAGGCTTCTGGATCAAAACCGCAGTCGATTTTCGTTCTATCGAGTTCATTTACCGAGAAATCATCACTTCGTAACCTGCCAGCAGGATGGCACTTGATTCTTGAAGCAAGTCGTAAATCGGACTCAATTCGGCATTAGTGGATGCACTCACGCGCTGCGAGTATGCATCGAGGCACTTCGTCATTTCTTTCCAAGCTTGCATTTCAGCTTGCAGAGCCAAGCGAGAGTCTTTTAGGCATGGATAACCAAGCGGAAGCTCTCTCCACGACAGCGACAGCGCCGTTAACTTGCCACTTGAAGGAGGTGGTGTGGTGGACGGCGATGAAGACAGACCTACGACCGCTCGAGTGTCTAGCCAGTCGATGTACTTAGATGCAGTCCAGTGCTTCATTTGATGTGGCAGTTGAAGCTCGGGGGGAGCGCGAGACGTGAGGTGGTGCCACACGTTGCTTGGGCGAACCTTATCGATCGTGGTGTCTCGAAGAATGTCACTGTTTTCAAGAAAAATCATGTGTCGGAACGCGCGCAGCTCCTCATAAGCTGCGACGACGTTGCGCAGCGGCAGAATATGCTCTAAACGCAGCTCCAATTGAGCCATGTCATTCGCTAGGCGCAATTTACCCTTCTCAGTAAGCGGACGCACAAGTGAAGCGTGGCGGATGAATACCGAGATTAGGCGCTCTACAAAATCCGCCAGGCACTTGGTGGCAAAGGCAGCGATGGGAAGTCGGCGCAGATGTTCCTCTAGAATCACCGCAAAAGCGTTGCTGAATTCTTGCATATACTTGGACCCGCTCATGCCTTGCGACGAACTATGGCCACCACCACTTCGAGGCGCTTCCCCCGAAGTTGGCATTCTTGCTGCAGCACTTTGATCGCCAAATGACTCGTCATGCATTTTCGCGAAAATACCCTCCAGCAACAATGCGAGAGCTTGTAGATAGTAGCCTAGCATGCCGTATTCTAAGTCAGTGATCATCTCACGACACGGGGCCAAATTCTTCGTGCACAATGATTTGGCATCTTTGGGTGTGACTACTCCGGTTGTGACTGCTGTTCCAGTTTGAGTTCCACCGGTAGCTGCAGCGGTTTCCATGCGGTTTACTACCTCCTCAACGGTGTCTCCCAGCAAGCTCAACACATTCATAAGCCCAACATTGTGAGCCTGAGCCGGTGTTCGGCCGAACGATGGCATCGTTGCTGCTGCTGCCTTGCCTTGATGCATGATTCGTTTCACGTTTGAACAGAACAAGTTTACAGCCTTCCGAACCTGCTGTAGTGCACCATCCAACAGGACAGGGTCTTGGCCGGCTTGCTCGAGCTCAGAGAACATTGTGCGAGAAAGCGTTTGCATGTCACTGCGGCCGGGCGGCGATGCGTGGAAATTAGAGCTCTGAGGGAACATGAGCTGGATGGGATTCGACATGCGGCGGTATGCGCGGTCGATAAACGCATCATACAGCGGTGCCATTGAATCTAGCAGCTGCGTACGCTCACCAACAGAGCCCGCAATCGGCTCCAGTTCTCGCTCTAGTACACCATTTTGTCCGTTAGTGTCTGATGAGCTCGGTGGATCGACCAGGAATTCCACACCCGCACTTTGTTTTGTGGCGGCATACAATTCGTTTAGAACTCGCGTGGCTTGGTCACGCATGCGCGGATATTCTGCGATGAGCACCGATTTCACTGCGGTATTATAGCCGAGCGTGGACGCGAAGAGCTCCCTCACAATAGCGCATGTGACCTCCCAGAAAGTGGCGAAGAGGGACGGCTCATCCGGCTCAAGCACCAGGTCCAGGTACCGTTTACCTGACGCTGTATCCACCATCTTTAATAGCACGCGCTGCAGATTCCACACTTGGAGAGCATGTGCGCGGATAACGTTAAACACATCTTGGAGTGCCTTCCACAGGTCGGATTTCTGCACGATGCTTCCAATTGACGGCCCATTGCTCGAGGCCAAGCCGTTGGAGCCATTAGCACCGGATCGCACAAGTTTGTCCTCAGAGATAGCAGCAGTGCACTTCCGTTCCACCTCCTGAATAACGTCATTCACCGATGCTTGAGCTGTAGAAGCCAAGTCTCCGAGGTAGAAGAGGATCTGCAGCGCGTCACCCACGTCCGCCTGGCTCAGACTCTGAATACCTGTCCACAGCGTCGTACGCACTTCGCGCTTCAGGTTTGCGCTCAGCTTGCGCGTGACCGGCAGCTTAGCACGCACAACGCTTAGCTCCTCGAAGCTCTCGTCTTGGACCAGCGTCTCCATCTCCCTGATCGCGAGTGCCACCGACGCCATCTCATTCTGCCTCGCGTCTCCCGTGAGTCCACCCCCAATCTCCGCCGCTGCCGTCGCGTCAAGATGATTCAACTCTGAGCCCAGTACGCGGTCCGACAGCTGCTGGAAGCGCAGCACTCGCCGCACAACGTCGCCGCACTGCTCGACGTTGCGGTAGCGCTCGATCGTGTCACGCAGGTTCTCGTGCTGTTCGCGCACCAGCTTCTCCAGGGAGTGGACGGACTGCTTCAGCTGACTTACGGAGCTCTGCACCGACGTCACGTGGCCCTGCAGCTCGTCCACGGAGCCCACCTGGCCAAGCAGCGTGGCGTGGTGCTCGCCGATGTGCTCCGAGATGACGCGGTCGATGCGCTGCACAGCGCCGTCCAATCGCTCGACGAATTGCTCCGATTGGCTGGGCTCGTCCAAGTCATCGCAGCCTCCCGCGAAGCTCGTAGCCGAGCTCGCGCGGCGGCGAGAGGCGCCGCTGACGTCCCGCGAGGCCGAGTCCCGAGCTACGACGGCGCTAGCGATGGCGCTCACGTTGCAGTCCGCACTCAGGAACACACCTAGCTGTTCTGTACATGTACAGAGTGATTGTCAGTTGCCGGTAAAGGTATTAACCACTCCGTGAAGGCTGCGTACCATCGCTCTGAAGTTCGAGCACGACTTGCTCCATCATGCAGATACACTAATGATGAGAGATAGGTTTTAGTGACGGAAGAGAGGTTTTTGGCGTAAAAGACCCAAGTGAGTCTGACAGCAGTTGAAGTGTCTTGGAGTTTGTATGCGACCGGCTGAATCTGCGTCGACACGACACCGCGAGCAGGACTTGATCGATCGTGGCGCATTGTGGCATTCCGAACTCGCTTCAAGGGCCACCTCTCTGTATTCAGCCATGAGCGACCTGCAGATGGTGGTTGGTGCCAAATGCTACGTGCCGGATGAGACGTATGTGTGGCTGCCAGCGCAGATCCTGCGCGAGGTCAAGAGCGCGGACGCCAAGAAGCCCGAGAAGACGCTGGTGCTGCGCGTATTCCCTCCGCGGGGTGACAACGGCGCTGTTGTGCAGGAGGAGCGTGTGCTGGACTTCAATGACCCCAAAGTCAAGGCCATGCTCAAGGCGCTGCAGCTTGAGTCGCTGCCGTACCAGAACGACAAGTTGGGACCCGAGGGCATTGAGGACATGACGGCGCTCAACTACCTGCACGAGGCCGCCATTCTGTACAACGTCAAGAAGCGCTTCCTCCAGGAGCTCCCATACACGTACACTGGGGACATTTGCATCGCCGTGAACCCTTATCAGTGGCTGCCTGAGCTTTATTCCGAGCAAGTGCAGTCCCAGTACCTCACCAAGGCTCGGGACGAATTGCCGCCCCACGTGTACGCCACGTCCATGGCGTCGTACAACGACATGAAGCGCCACGAAGTGAACCAGTCGATTCTAGTGAGTGGCGAGTCTGGCGCCGGGAAGACCGAGACGACCAAAATCCTCATGAACCATTTGGCCTCCATCGCGGGAGGCTTGAACGACTACACGATCAAGAAGATTATCGAGGTGAACCCACTACTGGAGTCGTTCGGTAATGCCAAGACGGTGCGCAATGACAACAGCAGTCGATTCGGCAAGTTCACCCAGCTCCAGTTTGATAACGCGGGCATTCTGGTGGGAGCCAGATGCCGAACGTACTTGCTGGAAAAGACCCGAGTGATTTCCCACGAAGAGATGGAGCGGAATTACCACATTTTCTACCAGCTGCTGTCTGCTAGTGACAGCCAGGAGCGATGGTTACTGGATGACGCCAACGAGTGCTATGCGTACACGGGCGCTAACAAAACGATTAAGATCGAAGGCATGTCGGATGACAAGCACTTCGAGCGCACTAAAACCGCGCTTGGACTCGTTGGTGTAACGGAGCAACAGCAAGAAGTTCTCTTTGAAGTGCTTGCGGGTGTGCTGCACCTTGGACAAGTGCAAATTCAGTCGAAGAACAATAATGAAGAGTCAGCCATTGTCCCTGGCGATCGAGGCACGAAGCATGCAACTGAGCTCCTCGGTATTTCAGCAGCAGACCTGGAGAAGGCTCTGTGTTCGCGGCAAATCGCCGTCGCTGGTGATAAGGTGACGGCTTTTTTGAAGAAGGATCGAGCCGAGGAATGCCGTGGTGCACTGTCCAAGGCCATTTACTCTAATGTTTTTGACTGGCTCGTCGCAACGATCAATACGTCACTGGAGAACGACAGGAAGATGCGCCATCACGTCGGAATTCTTGATATCTTTGGCTTTGAGCACTTTAAGCACAATTCCTTCGAGCAGTTTTGCATCAATTACGCCAACGAGAAACTCCAGCAGAAATTCACGCAAGACGTCTTCAAGACCGTCCAACTGGAGTATGAAGCCGAAGGTATCATGTGGAGCCATATCGACTTTGCGGATAACCAAGATGTGATCTCAGTGATCGAAGACCGCCTCGGTATTATTTCGCTGCTAAACGACGAAGTGATGCGCCCTAAGGGCAATGATAAGTCTCTCGTTTCTAAGCTCTCAACAATTCACAAAGACGAGCAGGATGTCATTGAGTTTCCGCGTACATCGCGCACGCAATTCACAATCAAGCACTATGCTGGAGCAGTTACGTACGAATCGCTGGGCTTCCTCGAAAAGCACAAGGATGCACTTCTCCCAGATCTGTCCGACTTAATGCGCGGGTCGTCCAAGCAGTTCCTTCAAACAATCTTTACCGAGAAGACTGGCAGCTCTGGAGCCTCACGAAAAGCAGGACGAAGCACCGGCAACGCTCGAGGTCTGGGCGGTCGAGGCACAGGGGGTGCGTTAACGGTGGCAAACGTGGGTACACAGTTTAAGGACAATCTCAATGAGCTCATGACCAACATCCGGCAAACAAAAGTGCACTATGTGCGTTGCATCAAGCCCAACCAAAACAAGAGTCCAAACGAAATGGATCAGCATATGGTTGTATCACAGTTGCGTTGCGCTGGCGTGATTGAGGCAATTCGTATTTCACGCGTTGCGTATCCGAATCGACTCCTGCTGGAGGATTTGGTGGACAAGTTTTGGGTGTTTGACGTGCAGCATCGCAATACTGACATCTCCATCAAACGGCGCTGTGAGGCACTGATGGGGAAAATGGAGTTGTCCTCGCCTGAGCAATACCAGATTGGGCTGTCGCGCATTTACTTCCGGTATGGTATTCTGGAGCAGATGGAGGACAAGAAGGCGGTGCGGCTGGACCTTCAAGCTCGACACCTGCAGCATTTTATGCGTGGTTTTTGCTGCAGGCTGCGCTACCTTCGCAAGTTGCGAGCGATTGTGAAGCTGCAGGTATGCGTCTCTCGTGCCGTTGTTACAGCATGCGCTTGGCCGACGATTATTCTGACCATTTATCGCGTTTGTGAAACTACAGTCTGTTGCTCGATGCGTTATCATGATGAATCGGTATCAGTCATTTAAGATTGCAATTATCACTCTTCAGGCGCACTGGCGTGGATACAGGGGGCGCTGCATGGCGCTTGAGGCCAAGAAGACTGAGAGCGCTATTATTATTCAGAAATATGCTCGCCGCTTTGTCAAACGGTGAGCCTGCACTTGTAGTAAGAATATTTCCCCAGTGTGCACATGCCTAATTTATCATTATTATGCGCTCCGGAGAACAGCAAACAGTTCAAGGGCGAACGAAAGGGTGCTGTGAAAATCCAGGCATTCCTCCGTATGAAATATGAGCGACCCAAGTACATGAAGGCTCTCCAAGAGAAGAAACAGCAGGCAGACATGGCGTACCAGCTGAGCAAGTTACAGGAGCGTCTTCATGATGAACAGCGACGAAATGCTGAACACAAGAAGGATCGATTGTCAACGTCGTCGAATGATAGCCAGCTCTACTCGGAAACAAACGGCACCCGCTCCCGCGGTCGATCTACGGCTCACGTGTGGATGGCCGATGCCGATGGCATCATCAGTCAGCTCAACGAAGAGGCGGGCCGTCTGCGCAAAGAGAATGAAGAGCAGCGCGCATTGACAACACAGCTGAAGAGTGAGGTTGAAAAACTCAGGTTTGACCAAACAGTGCTAACAGCCAACTTTCAAGTGAAGATCCGCGGTTTTCAGGACACGGTAAGGCTTTGGAACAATGTTCCTACGTCTTTATCTCCACCTACTAATGTCTATCAACCAATATGTTTCGCAGATTCGAGAGAAGGACAAGAAACTTGAAGCCGTGGAACGTGAGTGCGTGAAGCTTCGTGAACTTGTGGGCTCCGATCCGATGCTCTCAAGCCACAAATCTATGCGAAAGGACCGGCGGTCAGTGTTCCGAAGATTAGGATCTAAGAAAGAGTTCGATGACGGCTTCGACAATGGCGATGCGAGCCGGGCCTCGACGGCCATGCATGCGGCACTAGCTCAGAAGTCTGCAGACACAGCGCAGTTTCTTCGCCAGTCTGCGCGACGCATGTCTCGCGCTAATAAGCTGTGGCGTAACAACAGCGGCGGCGACAGCGACGGTGAAAATCGTTTTTCGGGAAGTGACATGGGTGAGTCAGGTGGCCGGCCATCTCTTTTGCAAGAGGTCAGCGCGGCAGGTGCGGGCGCTATGGAATCTCTGAAGAGCAGACTTACAGCTGTCAAAGACAAGTACTACGGCGAAGATGGACCAAGCGCTGCTTCGCGCCAGAACGCAGATCTCCGGAGGGCTTCTGCAGCCAGAGAGTCATTCAACTTGGACGCGTTGCCACTACCTCCAGGCTGGGAAACTCGCTTGTCCCGGTCAAAGGGGAAGGCCTACTACTGCAATCCGACCTTGCGGATCACGCAGTGGGACCACCCGTCGATCGAGCTCACCAAGGCAAAAAAACAGGCAGCTGCAGCTGTGCAGCGCGCAAAAAGGTAATCGCTATGTTGGAATCACTAGATAATATGGACAACACTAATCATGTTTCCGTGTAATGTGGTGCAGGGGGGTGTCTACTGTGGGAAGTCCGCCGCGGGAGTCAATAGGTATGCTTGCGTGTATTACGTTTTTATATTGCTACGCATTCAACGTTAGCTGTGCTAACGTCATGCCACTGATTTCTACTGCAGACGGCGTACTCACCATGGAGGGTGAAATCTAGAAGGCGCTAGCCAAAGCGAAGCGAGGCAATGAGGGGCTATGAACACACGAACTGCATTGATAGATATCCCGACTTTGGTTGCACTATCGGCCATTTGGACGCGATCCATCATATGCTACGTACTAGAACACCTTGATTCCTCCTGCACGATAAACACCAGCTCGCTGAAAACGCAGAGAAGCGTGTAGCTCGCTACAAGTGCGTTGAGCATTCAGTGTGCTTTCCGCATGTTCGTGGCTCGAAAGTTGCTACTCCGGATGATGAGTGAAGTATATGTGAAGCTACGTACCACGACGCAGAAGCCAACAGGGCTAGGCTCGAGTTCGATAACGTGCTTGGTAGGTTCATCGACCTCCTTATAGTTAGCTTCCCTCCGCAACTTGTCATATATCTCTGTCACCTCGCGGCGATGGCGCGCTGCTTGCATCCTCCGATAATTTCAGCGTCTCAAATCCAATTGCCGGCTGTGCCAATTCTTTCTTGAGCTTGTCGAGCTTTATGCTTGCCAGCAACTAGTTTCTGAAAGAATCGCTGCAACCTACGCGCCATCTCTCCTCGCACATACGCACGGAAAGCCTCTCGCTCCTGCTGTATTGCCGCCATCTCACGATAGTAATATGAAAGTAGTTTCTGCCGTGCTTGGATTCGCCCCAAGCGGCCACGGTAAACTCGCTGGATGCGGATGGCGAGGAGATTCTGGCGTCGTAACTTGTGCAGATGTCGCGTGAAGTGAGCGCGCATTCGAAATGCACCTTGAACAGCGAGGACGGCTTGAATATGACGCCAGGCCTCTTCGGCCCGCATTCGTCCACGCATTCCACGAAACACCCGCTGAATTTCCAAAGCGGCGATGCTCGCCAGCGCGTGCCGACGTAGTATCCCAAAAGCAGTTCGCTGTTTGATGCGTGCTGTAATGGTGAGCGCGAACTTTACTGTTGTGCGAGCACCCTTGCAGTATCGGGCATATCGTGCCCACGTGTGAAAGCACAAGCGCGCAATCTTAGTTGCATGGAAGTAACGAAGCCGCCGTAGCACCCTTCGATTGTGCTCACGCCTTCGAGCTCGATACACGAAGTCACGGTAAATAGAAACGCTGAGTTCATCAACTACAGTTGTATGCGGCGTCATGCGGCGATTCACCAGCGTTCTTAATGGTGGAAGCTGTAGCAATCGTTTGAATACTCGGAAGGTGATTCTTGACGACGATATTGCAGAGGATGAGGCCATTGAAAGAGACATTTCTCGAATGGGGGGTAACATACCCAGCGCAGCTAGAAACTTGTAAGCAGCGATTCCATAAGTTTAGAGGAAAACGAAGTACACACATTTATTCACGTACCCGTCCGGAAATTAGATGAGAGGCGGCGGGATTTCGCATTGGGTGAGTGAACACGAGCGACACATCACCGGCATCAATTGCGTCCGAATCATTGAGCTCGAGACAACCACTGGAGGCAAACACACTGAACGCCCAGGTTAGGTGCTCTCGCATTGTCAGCAGAGGCTCCTGGAACATCCTGCAGCACGGATATGGTTGTGAGTTGAAGATCGGTATTTGTTTACATGTACGTAAAACGATACCTGAGTGCGACGAGTAGGGTCTTCCAGTTGAGCACGGGTACGTTGTCAGTGGACCGCTCGCAGCAATACTGCAACTTATCCAGATGCCTATCCAGTGCCTGACGTGCAGCCATCTTTCCGTACTCTTGGTCGTCAGCATTGCTGTCCTCACCTTGTGACCTATCTCGCTTTTCCTTACGACCACGCCCAGTTTTCTCTGTTTTACTGCGACGGTGAACCATTGATACGGCTGGGATACCAAAAATGTGCCGGACGACGCTGGTGAATCGTGCTTTGGTGACGAGGTGGTGCGGGAACGCGCGAAAGAAGCCTTCGTACAATGCTCGGTCATCTCCTGCTAGGCGAATGCCGTGGAAACACGGCGCCGACATTAGCTTCGTCTGTTCTGGGAAAATCAGTGTACCAAAAGCGGAGTTAGACACTACAAAACTTCAGGGACAATGCACTTACTAACTGCAAGATTTCACGCCACTTCTTGATCTGAAAGGCCTCCAACGCTGCATACGCTGGCGTGGTTACTTGTGTGGGCAGCTGAGCGATGATCCATGGTGCGTCTTCACTTTGCTCTATCAGTTGCCGCCTCAGCACCTCACACTTCTTTCTGTTGTTGTCGTCTTGCTCCGATGCATCAGTCTGAGCGTCGTCAGACTCGCTTTCTCTGGGCGTGGCAAGTATGCACGCCTCCAAGACGTCCAGCTGAGTGTCCAAAGAAGCAATAGCACCTTCTTGGTCTTCACCACCGTCCTTGTACCTGTTTTCCTTTCGCCCATCGATATTATCAGGAGGAAGGTGAACTTCTTCAGCAACGAAGTTCATGATATCCACGATCACTAAAACGCTAAACGACTCAGCGTCTCTTGAAATGAATAGCGCTTGACCTCTCGACGCGTCTTTCCCATGATAGGGACAAAAAAAAACTGAAGAGTCGAAGGACGTGCACATGGAAATGGTAGCTCAGGTTCAGGCTTAATAAATAGAAAGCACCATGGGTGTCTATCACCACATTCGGTACTGCATCGCCACTACTTCTAGGAAATTGACGTGTCCTCGGGGCTGATCAGAGCATCTACGAAAGCCTTGTCACCTGACCCATTCTCGATCATGTGCTGAATCGACAAGAAACCATCGCTGTTCATTCGCAAGAACGTCTCATTTGAGTGAGCAAGGGCCTTGAATGCCTGCTGCAGCACCGCAACGTGAAACGTAGCCGCACACGCACCACCGTAGTCGCCTTCACTCGGCGGAGCGCACGAAAACTCGATAAATGCCGATGACGTCGGCGCAAAGTCGATCTCGCACGAGCCAGTCTCCGAAGTCGCGCTCAAGCTCAGACACTTGGCCTCGGACCTATCGTCCGGACTTCTACTACCTGCATCCGCCATGGCGATCGTCACGCTCGCAGCACTGGGCAGGTCGTAGAGCTCCGCGAAGGCATCCCGCAGTGGCTCCGACTGCATAATGCAGCGCGCCACGACTGCCGACCGCTCGAAGGAACTTTCGAACTCCAATTGGCCCATGTCTCCGCCTTCATGCTCCAGCACCTGCATCGAGCACTCGCACATGATGCCGCTGTCCTCCACGACCAGCAGCAAGCTAGCACTCTACCAAGAAACAGCCAACAGTTAGCAGTAGCACCTTCACTCCACCTCCACTATACCCGATTCTACCTCCGGCTCGTAGGCCATCCGAAGCGACGTCGTGGACAGCGCCGAGGGTCCGAACATGGACAGACACTCGATCAGCAGGTTCACATTGAGTGCGAAACTCAGTTGCACGGCGTTCTCTTCGTCGTCATCCTCTTTTTCCTGTTCCCCTTCTGGACACTGGGTAGAACCAAACCTGTAGCTCTCGAACATCTCCCACCCGATAGAAGTCTTAATCTGCAGAGACTTGCCTTTGGAGTGCGCCGTGAAGAGCAGGCCGCGCCGGTCCACGTCGCAGCGCACGCGCTGGTCCCGCTTGCCGTGCGCCAAGCAGCTGAGCAACGTCACGAGCATCTTGACGCTCTCGGCGGTGCACGCTAGCGTAGGCAGAGGCGCGGCACTTGTGGCTGCGCTCTCCTCGACGACGTCCTCGTCTTCACTGCTCCAAAACATTCTTTTGTGGAAACGTAATATTCCTGTTCGCAATGAAAAAATAATTTGGGGGCGGGCCCGCCGCGGGGGAGGAGGGGGGGGCTACAGTACTATAATCGTGTGTCCGTGTGTATTATTACATCACGCTGTTTTATTGAACCTTTCATGCGTTTTGGCGGTATAATAACGGACGCCCCTATTATAATACAGTCCGGCCTTTATTTTCTAGTGCCAAGCCTGAAACTTCAAATTATCATTTTTTGATTCAGAGCAAAAACATTAATACTTCCTCCGTCCGAAAATATGAGCACGTCCGCACTCAAAATTCAATCTTAAGCTCAATATGCATAGTGAAATCATTTTGATTGGCTTAAAAGCAAAGCCAAAACTGTACAGTTCGAACCGTGGTCTTCCCGCGCGAATTGGTGGAGTTCAGCAAACGTTACAGCCCACTAAGCACAGCCCGGCCACCTCATTCCAGCTTTAGCCTTTCGCCAGCATCTCAAATGACCTCTAATACCGCCACCGCCACGCGTACACGAAAGAACCTCACTCCCGCGGAACGTGCTGTGGTCGTGGCCTTCTTCCTGAGCGTTAGCATCGAGCTTCAGCCCCTGATAGGAGCCATTCCGGAGTGTGCAGCCAAGTACGAGTGCAGTGTCGACCAGATCGCTCGTCTTTGGCGCCGAGCAGTCCAGGACATCAAGGCAGGACATCCGATCAACTACGACAGCGGTAGGAAGGGTAGGAGCGGCCGCAAGTCGCGTTTGACGGAGGAATTCCGCCACGATCTCAACCATGCCATCGAACTTATCCCCCTCGAGGACAGAACCGACATTCGCACTTTGGCGAGTACTCTCAGTATTCCTAAATCGACACTTCATGACTATTTTCTCGCTGGGGTATTTCGAAGCCATACTGCTCGGGTCAAGCCGATGTTGTCCGATCAGCATCGTATTGATAGAGTGAAGTTTGCCACCGGATTTGTACATCGAGCTCCTGGCAATAAGTTGACGTTCGACAGGTTAATGGACTATGTGCATTTAGATGAAAAGTGGTTTTACTTGAGAAGGAAAAGCAGCGCTATTATCTGGGCAAGCATGAAGAGGTGCCCCACCTCACGGTCAAGAACAAGAACTACATCATCAAAATGATGTTCCTCGTGGCTGTGGCGCGCCCGCGATGGGACGCTAAGCACCACCGTATCTGGGACGGCAAGTTTGGACTCTGGCCCTTTGCTGTGTACGAACCAGTAGAGCGGACGAGCAAAACCCGACCTGCTGGCAAGCTGGAGCTGAAGACCTTCAACGTCGACAGGGACGTGTACCGCCAGGCCCTTTGCCGGATGGTCATTTCGCGGATCAAAGCGGTTTGGCCATCGGGCAAGCGTGTTGTTCTCCAGCACGACAATGCGAAGCCACACGTGAATGCGGACGACCCCGCAGTGCTTGCTGCCTGTAGTGCTGGAGGGTGGGAGATGAGTCTCCAGTCGCAGCCGGCAAACTCATCAGACTACAATGGCAACGACCTAGGTTTTTTTGCTTCGATTCAATCGCTACAATACAAGAAGAAGGCGCGAACGATTGAAGATCTGGTCAACAATGTGGAGGAGGCGTTCAATCAGCTACATTACAGCACAGT